>CCAG010006592.1:0-99632 GCA_001077435.1 Glossina morsitans morsitans | reverse complement strand
ATATATATATATATATATATATATGTATATTTGTTCATTAAAATGTATTGTACATATACGCAAAGTTATGAAATATTTACAACGTTTAACATAACACAAGAAAGAGAAACTATGAATACATTCTTTTTAAGTTGCGATATTACAAATAAATATTAATTTTAAGATTCCAATCTACTCTACGACTTATTATCTATTATTTTCAAATTTGTCCCATTATAAATACATTTTTTAAATTTTAATTGAAAAGAAAAGTAAAGGCAGAAAAAAAAAGAAAAACAGTTTTAGACTGAATCTTGGATACCTACCATTTTGAGCAAGTCGATACAAGATCACAGCAGTTTTTTAAAATTGACGAAAAAGCGCAAATATATTTTTTTTCACACACCAAGTCTACTTGAGTCGAGTTTACTTGAAAATGGCGTGAAAAAAATTGTAGTTTTAATGAATGTTTCGGTTTTTCAATCATTTTAAACAGCATATGTTCTCTTCTCCCACTCGCTCCTATTCTCCATCAACTAATAACATTTCTATCATGAGAATTCTTACAGCAACAACACACGGACGAACGGACATGATCAAGTCATTGACGAATTTCTTAGAATATAAACTCTTTTATCAAACTTACACGTATATTATCCCATATGTATATATTTATATATAAATAGGTAAATTCTTATGTTGTCTTCTATATAAATTTGTCGATATTACATATGGAATAATATAATTTCTACAGTGCCATCACTCAGTAATAGGTCCTTGCGGATGATTAATCATTACGGCAACTTTCTTTTCTTAGTTTCCAACAATTGGAATAAAATCATTAGCAGACCCTATCGCTGCTGCGCTGGATTTTCGAAAACGCTTGAAATTTAAAAAATTGCTCAATAAATAATTGAAAGCAGAGAGGCCAGGTCTCATTCATTTAACTCATTATTGCATATCTTCATCTTTTAGTTATCACGGGCGCATGCCTACTTTCTGACGCATAACTAAAAACATTTTCTTTCGTGACAACAGGAAGTCCAACAACGTGCCAGTGGGTATACATAAACCAAAAGAATGTTTTCGCCTTTAAACGAATGATCAGAAACACATGTGTGGAAATAAAGAGAGTAATGTGACGTAAATATGCCATAAGATTTTTTTTTTTCAAATTATTTTCGCAATATTTTTAAAATTTTTGAAACGGAGTAAAACAATGGCTCTGAAATTGTCCATTTTGGCTGAATCTTTAATACTCACCGCGTCAAGTTAGTATATAAAAATCGTACTTTGTTTTCTATTTGCGATTCGTCATATCTCCTCGTTTTGACAAAGTTTTTTAGAAGTTCGGTCGTTTTTTGGTTCTTTTTGCATTTTTAAGAAGCAGAAAATTTACCTTCTGAATAGTTTCGCGAATACATAGCATTATGGAGCCCATCTACGCATAATGATTGGTAGAAGATATTCACCAAACCGATTTCGAAGTGAGTACATATTCTACATCTAGATAGCGCTCCCATAAACAGCCTTAATTGCGCAATGGTTTTGACTAACGTAAGTAATGTAATAATGTAAGTAATAGCCTTCAATGGAGGCCGTTTCGTTTAGGATCATTTTGGTCTTCTAACCTACGCAACTATTTCTGCAAATTGCGAACTTTTCAAAAAAAAAAGTCCACTCATAAGCGCTGAGTGCATTCCATTTTCAAATGTAATTTGCGTACGACAAACTAATATACAAGTGCAAAGTTCAAGATGTATGCATCGATTATTACGACATCGCCAAGTCTCTTGCCTATTGCCCCGCATTGGCTAAGGCAATTAAAAAATCAATTCATTCTCCCGACTCTTAGGCTCTATTTATTCCTAAAGAAATGTTCGTTCGTTTCGTTGAGGTGAATAAAAATGTTTGGTCATTAGTTACCGTGACAATTAAATTTAAAAAAATTTTTGTTTTAAATTTATGTATTAGTTACTTAAATGGTCATTTGTTTTTTTTTTTTACAAATTCTCTTCTACAGCAGCAGCTTGCGATAGAGACACTTTATTAGAAATATTCATTACTAATTAAAAAGAAAAATTAAGATGAAAAAAAGGCAACAAAAAAAATTTTCGTGAAAAAATTATAAGGCGCGCTAAGTATTAATTTTTGAATTTTTTTTTTTTTTAGTATATTAAATATTAACAACTATGTTGGATGTTAATGTTATCTCTTTTGTGTTATAAAAATGAACAAAAAATTTTATATATATTTTAATCATGAAAGCTTAATCTAGAAAGAGTTTATTTTCATGTATTTTTATTTATGCTTTATAAATACAGATATATTTAATTTGATTCATTTATTAGATTTTTAATTAAATTTTTTCATATTTCATAAATCTAATGCACAATGAATGCATGAGAAAGACATAACCTCAAAAAATTATTATTAATTATATAAAACGATAACATAAAAATTTTATTCATTTGCAATTCAGAATTTATTAAAATTATTTAATTATTAATGGTCACATTTAAATATATTTTAACTTAATTGTTATTTTATTTTATTTTTTTTTTTTTTTCGTTATTACCTGCTTTTAAATATTTCTTCCGTTTAAAAATAGTTTTAGGCTAACTAAACACTTGTTAATTTCTTTTTTAATTCAAAACTTCTAATTATTATGATTCTCCTTCTCTTAATCGAGGCTTTTTTTTGTTGTTTTTTAACTTTAGTAGTTTGTTTTTCTTTAAATTAATAAAAAAAAAATTAAGTTCAAACAAAAAAAAAATAAAAAAATAAAAACTGCAAATATTGCAAAAATATTTTAAAGTTCTCTTCTTCTTTTAATATAATCTATCAACTATATGTGGTTTCTTTACTTTAGTTTATCTCCTTTGTTGGGGTTACATAAAAGGTAATAATAAGGAAGATAGATTGCAGTGCACTCATCGGCATTCTTTTCAGATTATCAAGAAAATTGTTTGTTGTTGTTTTCTCTATTATTTTTGAAATTATATTGAAAGATCAAAAGATAAAGATAATAATAGTTCAAGGTGAATATATAAATGATTAAATTACAATAGTTTGTCCCAAAGCGATATCTTCAAGTTCTCAAATGCTTATGTCAAATTCTGCTAATCAACAGGCTGACATATATATACATATAGATATATATGTATATATGCATAAAACCGTACGGTTTTCTGTCTATCTCTAGAGAGACTTTTTTCACTATGTCACTTGCAAGATGCAAGCGGCAAAGAGAAAAGTTGCATTGAAATTTCTTCGCCAACCTGATAACTTTCAACCCTCTCCCCCTCCCACCGTAAACATGTTAAAGATGAAAGGGGAAAAAGCATTTTTTTTTTGTGTTTTTAACTATCAAAGGGAACAATCATTTCTTATAATTCATTGTCTATACTTAAAATTACTTAAAAATTTAGATAGCGTTAAAAAAAAAAATTGGTTTCCCACGGCACATCTTAAACGATCTACTTAGATAGTAAAATTATTTTCCGTTTTAATTCTAATTTGATTTACATGTCTAAGTGTAGGCAAATAATCGAATTTAGACGAAACAGCCATGGACAAGAAACTGATATATATATATATATATATATATATTGATAAGCATTTTAATAAAGAGACTATTCCGTCCGTCCTCCTAAGCAAGACCCAAAATGAAATTTCATTTTTATTTTTCACAGTCTATATATTTACATGTGTTTGTTTGTGTTTAACTCACTTATTTTATATATAATAAAATGAAGTGAGATGAATATAAAAAAATTATACATATACATATTATTATGATGGATAATGAAAGTTCTGTGTTCTCATACAAATTAAGCATAATACGTTCAATTTTTAATTATGAGTTTTTTTTTTGTTGTTGTTGCTAAATTATACATTAATATGAATAAAATAAGCAGGAGAAAAGGAGAAAGATAAGGAAAAAAATCTTAAGTTCATATGTATAGCACTAGAGAGACATATATATGCACATGGAGATAATATATGAAATAATACATTTCCTCGAATAATAGTGCATGCTCGATAATCATGGTTGCCGTTATTTTCGGTGAGTATTTTCTTTTTCAAACTGAAATTAATTGAATAATCAATCGAGGATTAATCCTCGACAACGAAAGAAATTTAACTTCATTGGTAATTTCATCGCAACGGAAATTTCACGGGAATTAAAAAACGAATATTCGAAACAGTGTTAATGTACATCGCCTATGCAAAACGAATAATTCGTTCAATTTTCAGTGACATGTACATTTGTAACGAGTAATGGTTGTAGTGATTGTTAGTGTAACGATGCAATAGTAATATGCTATATATAAGTTGTTTTGTATACAGTTTAAATGATGAAATACAAAAAGAAAAAAAAATCATATATAAATTATACAAAATCTTCACAAGACCGGGAGAGGGAAGTTCTCAAGCGCATCTGTGCGGCCATTTTACAGAAAGGACAGGCGCTCTGTACGTTTCGTGTAAAAAATATAGATGGATAGTTAAATATATTGAGACGTACACATACACACAAACAGATAGTAAGTAGATGTTTCTTTAAAAGAGAAAGTATTATTTCGCACTTCTCACATCGGAAATTACACCGCCCGTTTGTACAGCCCCACTGGGACGCATGCGAATTGAGGGACGACGTTCGGGTGTATCGTAGGGAGGACGAGATGAATTTGTGGCTGCCATTGAATCGTCCATAGTAAGACCGCCATTGCCACCGCCAACCATCATTTGGGAGCCACCACCCATTATGCCACCAGTGCTGTTAGTGACCAAAGTTTGACCCCCTACTCCCCCGGTAGACATTAGCGTTTGTGTTCCCGTAGTTCCCACGGCCGCCACGGCACTGTTTAACTGACTTTGTGAATGCTGATGCTGTGGCTGTTGTTGCTGCTGTTGTTGTTGGGCTGTCGAGGACGCCTCTTGTTGCTGCTGACCATTATCACCTTGAGCTTGTTGCAATGCCTGAGGATTACGTGGTCCTCCGAATTTCATCAAATTCCAATCGAACACATAGTCATAAGTGAAACCCAGACGATGGAATAAGTTGCGAAACAGTTTACGCAGATAGCAATAGTCTGGTCGCTGTTCGAAATGCAGTTGACGGCAAAAATTTAAATAATTTATAAATTCGCTAGGGAAGCCCTTGCACAGTGATATTATGGTCGTGGATAGTTTCTTTTCCGAAATGCGTTCATATTTTTGACGTTTGTTGGCTGCTTTCAGTCCCTGCCAAGGTAAAGCTCCTAAGTTAAAGTACATTAGCACATACCCTAACGACTCAAGATCATCACGTCTTGATTGTTCAATACCCAAATGTGTATTAATGGAGGCATAGCGAGCGGTGCCGGTCAGATTTTTGTTTTCTCGATACGGTATATGTTTCATTGAACGAGAATCACGGAATTTTTTCGCCAAACCAAAATCAATTATGTACACTAGATTGCCTTTTTTGCCCAGACCCATAAGGAAATTATCAGGTTTTATATCTCGATGTATAAAATCTCGAGAGTGTATAAAATCGATTCGTGATATCATTTGGTCAGCCAATAGCAGCACTGTTTTCAAGGTAAAACGGCGATTACAAAAATTAAATAGATCTTCAAGCGAAGGTCCCAACAACTCCATCACCATAACATTGTAATCTCCCTCACTACCACACCAAATGATACGCGGTATCCCTATACCGCCACGCATTATTTTATAAAATTTCGATTCAATATGCAGCTGTGGATGTTTCGTACGTATGCATTCTAATTTAATAGCTACCTCTTCACCGGTATTAATAGTTGTACCCAAATATATGTCACCAAATGAACCGGAGCCAATTTTACGTCCCAGACGATATTTATTACCCACACGTAGCTCCATTGTGCTGCTATCTCTCCGACCGATTGTTATCGCACTCCTTTTAATTCAGCGGGCGGAGCAAAGTGAATTTATATTGATTTTCCTATTACGAAAAAACAAAAATAAAATTTTACTTAGGCTTGAAAAGTAAATAATAATAAACTATTGATACACTTACTTTTCTTTTATATATAATTGTATGTATATATATATGAGGAATTTCTAAAGAGTTATCATCTATCCAATAGTGATGCGTACTGTTGTTATTATTGTTGCTGTTCGTATATTGTTTATAGTACGTGATTTTTGTTTTCTATTTTTATTTTCTTTTTTCTTTTAATTCCCTTTTTTTTATCGATTTTTGTAATCTGCAACAAAACAAATAATAATAATAATGTATATATGTATATATATATATATATATATATATGTGTGTAACAAATAAGAGTGAGAATATATTACTATTCAATATATCAAAGTTTTCGTAAATATAATGATTGATTTGTCTGATACTTCTCAGCGTCATGTTACCAGTCGCTTTAAAAAAAAAAAACGAAAGTGTGGTTAATAGTTAGCTTTAGAAGGCCAGCGCGCTTTAAAGAGAATATATATAGCAAATATATATATTAACACTTTCCTAGTATCATTCGAACAATCGCTGGCCTTTCGTTAAAGTAACTTAACCCCGAGTCAAATTTCTTTAATAGAAGAATTTTCTTCTATCATAACAAAGGTGTCCCTTTTTTAATTCTCTGTAACCTCGAAGGGATTGTTAATTAAAACTTTTCCCATGGATTGTATTTGTAATTTGTAAAGGTCGCATAATAGCATTTTGAAAGCGGACTTTTGCCAATCAAAGAGACGCGACCTTCGACGGGCAGTAAGAATTCGCTCACATCATCCTTTGAACAAACGATCCATTAGAGTTAACCAGTTTTAAGCATTTCTAAGCAATAAATACGGACCATTAGATTTTTGTTTCGGTTTCATAAGACGGCAAAAAAAATCATTCAAGCCCCATTCAAGCACTTATAAATGATTGAACTTGACGCTAACACTCCTTGATATTATACAAATGGCTGTGTGTTCATTGTTTGTGATCAGTAGCTCAAATCTAGTCTATCATTATTTATATTTTAGAGCATCGTCGCCGATATTCGATCTGAATGAACAATTAGCACACAGTTCGTTAACGTTCAACATCTACTCGGCTCTTATGTCTGCACTCTGCACGCTTACACAGGTTGCAGCAAAATTTATATTCGCTAGATACAAAAACTGGCGGGACAAGCAATAGATTTTTTACACAACGTATTCTTCACTTAATTTTTTACATCCAATCTTAGATTTCGTACCCCTTCGGAATACTCCACTTGTACACTTGATTGACTTGAACTTTAGGTGCTTGCATGTATTTTGATCAGCAACATCTATTGGTGAAACTGACAAAGTGATGCAATGCACACAACGGTTAAATTCGATGACTTGGACCTTTCTCTATATAAAATTATAGTTTTCCGTTTAGTATAATTGAGTTATTCAATGTATGCCGCCGCTAATTATAGAACGCTTAGTATTGTATTTTTGACATTCTTAATCTCTGCGCTCTAATCTTCAATGTGTAAGAAAGAGTAGTAAAAAAACAAACAATGAAGAAAATTACATTCAACTGCGGACGAACCATCTACACCCGCCATTTTCACTCTAAAAAGAAATCGATAACAAAAGTTCCATATACTATGCTCTATAGTATTAGACGCAGGATATAAAATATTCATATATTTTTAATACGAACACATTGTAGTTTATGGCTAATGAGCAAAAAATCCAATTTTTCTTCTTTTTGAAAAATTTCCTACCAGGGGCGTACGTGTCCTTTGCTCGATTTGGTCCATTTACCAATTTAGCAATGTTTGTGTGACCACAAAAATGTTTGCTGCAGAAACTAGATTTGTAGGTTGACAAAGGGACATGTTTTAATCGATTCAGAATTCGATGCTGGTCAAGAGCCTCTGAGTGATTTCTTAGGTGTTACCTCTCCATAACGAGTTGAAAGATTTTGTTGATCAATTCGCATTACATAACAACACGACAATTATGTTTTCTTGTAATGGCTGCATCATCTCGGGTTAGTGACATTGTGCATCAATGCTTGCAATGAAACCGCATGCCTGTCATATCATTTTCATCAGTTTTTCAGTTTGAAAACATACGAAATTTTGGTCAGAATCAAATCTTAAGTAATTATTTTTGTTTTTTTAGTTGTTTAAGTAAACTTTTTTATACCTTGATATTATTCGATTAGAAACGCAATCCATAACAGATATAGACGATAGAAAATTCAATAATGCAGGATAAACATTTATAAGCTGGTTTCAAAGATTTCTATTATTTCAGTATAAAAATAAAGCGAAAAATCCTCTAAAGCAATTCTTACTTAACAAAAGAGTAAGGAAAAAAATTAATTTCACTAAGTAAATTACTATTACAATATAAAAATTTACTGTTATTTAGTTTCTTTTTCTTCTTCATCTAAATCCTTTCAAAGGGTTTCTTTTCGTCTCCTCCATAAGTTTTCCTTTTTCTCCGCTTTTTCTTTTATAATAACATGCGGTTGTTTTGTGTACTAATGATAGCTTTGTTTTTATCGATAAAACAAAAACTTGGCATCGCTTACAAGCTCTGGATAAACTATATACAGAACTCCTTCATTTCTATCTAGTGTCACATTAATACCGGGTGTTCCACATAGAACGCGACAAAAAGCCAACTACTTTGAAATTCATAAAATAAAGTTTTTCACTATCTAAGAGCGAAGCGAAGGATCCGACGACCGAGAGAAGATCAAGTCGTGAATAAATATATATACTCTCTTATTGCGCCCTCTTTATAAGGCCCGGCTTGGACCATTCTAATTCCTTTTGTAGCTATAGTGAAGTATCAATTCATTTTGATGCGCTGGGATAAAAAATTCAATGCAGTGGAGAATTTTAGAAAGAGTTTTTCCCCATACCTTAGTTGACTTGACTACCGGAAAGCACTCTATTATAAAAAAAAATAAAAAAAAAAAAAAATTAAAAATTTATTTATGTTATCATACATTGTTAGAGTTCGACCACTTACTTCAAATTTGTTAAAAAAAAAGTCAGAAACTTGCCGTACAACCCAATGTATATAAACATTAAAAATCCTTGTGATAAAGGGCGTTGGCTTGTTTGGCTAAAAGCAGCATTAAATTGGTAAAAATATGTATTTTCTTAAAAGTTCGTACTAAAAATTCTAGCAGGACACCTGTGATTTCTAGTTGAAATGCATCAAGTGTGATTACTGTTTATTTATGTATAACTTTAGAATAACATTTCAAAATCGAATTTAATTTAAAAAACCCTGCAGTAAAAAAGATATAAATTTTCAATATTTTTTGAATTTTGGTTTTTCCAATGAATATTAAAATAAGCTGAGAGATATGATGAAAGTCAACGGCATAACAAAATCTTGAATAAACAAAAATGTGCACATGCGGATGTTTGCACACACACACGCACACACAGAGGTAAACATATGTTATATGGTATCGATACAATGGAAGTATATCTACATACACTATATACAAAGGCAGGCAGGTGCTGACCAACGATAATATATATATGTGAAGCAGGTTTATAGAAAGAAGTTAAAAAATGAAACGAATGTAGTATAGCGTCGTGGAATATCAAAATAATAAAACGAAAATATTACTTGGGGTTATGAGTGTACGAAAAAACAAATGTGTGTACGCTCTGTTAATTTTGAACTTCACATTTATTTCCTCATTGAGATGTGGCTTTTGCCAATTCCGATTTATATAGATGCGTCATCTATCTATTGTGGAGATATTTATTTTATCTCATGTTGTTTGTTACACTTGAACATCGCCTTCTATCTATCCATGGTCATAGTCATTAGGGCTTTTACATTGAAACTTGGTGTACATGTCTCGAAAAATCAACTTGCATACCTGAATACCTGAAAGATTAACACAGTCTAGAAAAAAGCTAATCACTAAAAGTAATCCATTAAGTTCGAAATATTAAATATCCCCTCTTCTCCCCAAAATTGAATAATATACATAGGCGAGTATAACCTGCAAGTAGAGAAGAACAATCCAAGGCGGGGAAAAATTAATGTAAACGTTCGAGTTGTTATCATCAAAAAACAATTCTATCAAGATCAAAGTATTCGTTCTCCAAACAGTTAGATATTTTTGAAAAATTCCAATGGAATATTCTCCCCTCCTTGAAATTTGCAAATATATTCCCGGATGCGGATTTTTTGAGAACGCTTTCTCTTGCTACTTCTCGTTGAAAGAGCTCGCTCGCATCTTTCTGAAATTTAGTCTCGGTGAACACTGGTTTGTATGGCTTGACACATACGATTGTAAGAATATTAATAATCAATCAAACGAAGTTAGAATCTCGTGCTTATCAAGAAAGTAAACATTCTAACAGATCTGCGAAATAAGAAAATTAGTTAGGTACCACTTCCCCTTCGCTACTTCAACAACAACAAGCAAGAAGAAAACGTTAAAATAAGTAAATAATAGTTCTCTAAGGGAATAGTTCTTTAAAGACGATAAAAAAATATCATGTATTTGAGGTGTATACCAATTACTTCAAGCGAGTATATATAAAAACCCAGACTTCTTTTGTAAACTCAATAAACAGAAATATTTTTAACGATATCGTATATATATGACATATGTTTTCTATGCTATCCGCATGAGTGTTACAAATGGAATGATGAAACTAATGCAACCATTAGATAAAAGATGATGCATACAAAAATACGGAAGTTTTAAGCTTAGCTTTAAAGGTAAATCGTCAAGAGTATGCTAACAGAGAGTATGCTTAGAAAAAGAAAACCGCATTATTTGTATTTGTTTTCTTTTCATTTTTTAATTAATGGTTTACTTACCCGCAATATTAAAGAAAAACTGCCGTTGAAACGATTTGGTTGATTGTATAATTCTCTTGTTCTTTCTAATTGATTTCAAACCGTTCAACTGTATTTTCTCCTTTTTTTTTTTTTTTTTTTTTAAAGCCCCAATGAAAGAGAGGTGTAATATTGCGTCGTTGATGAAGATATATATTAGATATAATATATATGTGTAACAACAACAATAACACCGCAGAAACGTAAGTGCCAATAAACAAATTAATTGAACGGAGAAGGGAGTAGTAGGGAAAGTTTTAAATACACAAATTAAAAAGGGGTTATAACGCAAATGAAATCTCGCCTTATTATGCGGACAAATGAAAGTTAAGCAGTGATGGCTTTCCTTTTTGTAATTTTTATAATCAAGTAACGGAGGAAGGAGAGTCCTTTTTGCAGGCTACAGGTGTACTTGTAATATTACAATATTACAATAAAAAAGTGCTTTATTGAATTCCTTGGCGGTATATCCAGATTTCTTGTTGCTATTGTTGTTGATTTAAGAGATATTTCTCCGTTTTCTTTTTATGTTTATGTGGCTTTGTGTTCACTGGCAGTTTATTTCAGTTTTATAGTTGCTTATTGTAGTTGTGACGTGAGTGCGTTCGTTTTCTCTTCCCTTCTTGTTATACGCTTTTTATTGCTGCGATTTTTTTCCCTTTGGATTATTTTTTCTTCACCTTCGAGAGGTGGTCGTGCACAGTTAGTTTTTTCTCTTTTTTTTTTTGGACTATGTGCAACGTGACAATTTGTGGGTAAACAAACCACAATTTCTACGAGGTTACGTATGCTAATAGTGTGTTATACATATACTAGCGTAAAAGTACACTCGCACGAATGCAAATAAATCAATTAACCAAAAGAAAAAAAGCAAGCCAGAAGCGACAAATTCTCAGATGTGCTTTTCTACAATGGCAGCAACAGCTGATCAATCGATCGATTTTAATATCGACGTCAAACAAACTTCCGCCGATTATTCCCTTTTGTTCTTTTCAATTTCGTGTTTCTATGTTGAATTCTTTTAGAAGATCCAACGCCACTAATTATTCTATCATATGATACTCTTCATATCGCATTTACATATGAACAATTAATTCTATTAACTATACAGCGAAAGGGATGTCGTCTTCAATTTTTTATTAATTTTTTTCTGTTTTTGCCTCTGAATGATTAACGTTAGGTTTAGTATTTCAGAGAAGCATAAAAAAGGAACAGCATTTGGAGCAGCTTGGGCGCGTCTCCTTTGTATGAAAAGAATTGCAATATATAGTAAAGTAAAAATTCTTGATTTTATCTTTGGCTGTAATGAAATGAAAATTACTTTTAAAAAATATAGTAACGTATGTTTCTTTTTGTTATTTTTTTTTTTTTTTTATTTTTGAAAAAGAATTATATTTCATAAATAATAAACAAAACAGTGTACTGAATATGATGAATGAGAAAAACATAAAGGAATAAGTTTTTCGTTTTCTTTTCTTTTTCTTGTATATAAATATACAAGATTGTTTTTTCTTTTCTTTTTTTTTACTTAAGTGTGCGTAGACGAAAACTTAAAGAATTGATATATAGCCTGTCTTTGAGTATTGTTGTTATATAAATGATTCTTGTTTGCTTACAAATACGTACGCATTTGTAAGAGGGAGCGACAAAGAAGCTATCAGCTGATTATTGTATGTTTAAAAATAACTGTCTTGTTTTTCTTTTAATAGTCGCAAGAAAAACTGTGCTAGAGAATAAGTTAATTTATAAACTTAAGCCCAATTTGTTTAAATTTTACTAATGGTAACTGTAGGCGACTTAGTCATCGGTCGAATCAATTGTTTAGATCACGTTGTGCATACTGCTATGCAACGCGAGAATATTGCATTTTTATAATAAATATTCGAGATATAGGTCTGAATTTATTGCTATTATCTTAAAAATACGATTGCCTGGGCAACTTTCTTCGCTTCTCACGTTTTCGATTAAATGTTTACATCAGATGGTTATTTTTTTCTGTTTTAATTTTGAATGATGTTAACAGCAAATAAGTTTCTTGGCTTATACGCTTCGATAGTAAGTTTGCAAGGAAACAAAAGATTATTCAAAATCTTTGCTTTTTAATACACACAGGTGCATTGGGACACTGTTTCAATGTAAATGATGAAAATGATTGTTATCCACAATAATGCAGGAGAGACATATGGATAGCATTTATAAAACAAGTATGAAAAGTGAAAGAAAATTATGATTTAATGAAATTTTTTAAAGAAAAATAAGGAAAATCGTGCAATGCTTTAGGCAGCTCACCACACATTTCAGGAATAGGGCCCAACGGAAATAAGCAAACCTGTTCCCTGCTCACCATTTAAACGTGCATAAATTTTTCCAACATATTTAGATTTTTTTTCTGCACTATTTATAAACCCATAAATCAATAAATATAATTTTTTCTTTATCTTTTCTTTTTCCATAAATATGTTTTCATTTCATTTTAGTTTAACACAAACGCACGTACGTAATTATTAGTTGTTATATTTGTCTCATATGTTTTACGCAACTTTCTTCCACTAAAAGTTGTTTTTGCGAAATTACTTTCTTTAATACGGAACGCACAAGTTTTTTCCTAATTGCATTTTTCTCTTCCTTTTAGCACAAAAACAACAATAACAACAATAAGCAGAAAACTACTCGAATTCTTCTCGTCTTTTTACAGACAAAACGACTTGTCCGTCCGAAATAATCGTTGTAGAAAATTGATTAAAAATGTGATTTTCTTTTCTACACCAAACCCTTGTCATCTCTTTCTAGCGAACGCTGTCGCTTCGACAGTTATTGCTGCAAATTATCACTATCTCACTTTAACATTTAATTTGAAAAAGATGTTTTTTTTTTCTTTTTTTATGTGAACCTCGAAAATTTGTTGACGAAGCATATAACATTAATATTTTATTTTACTTTTCTTTTTTTTTTTCAATAAATGTTCGTCCGCTTATTGAGAATCTTCGATGAAAATCCCGATTCTTCTAATTTAACAGTTCAAGTTTAGTTAAACATTTTTGCATTCACACTTTTAACCAATTTTTTGCTCTTTACACCAAAACTTTTTTTCATATGGCATATTTATCCGAAATTTGGCACTTACACTCTCTCTTTTTCTTTCTTTTCTTTTTTTTTTGAATATTTTTTCTTTATTTTATTTGGATGAGTTTTGTTTTTTCTATCGGACCTAAAAATTAATAATTTTGTTTAAAAAATATACTTCTTCCAGTTTTCGTGTGCTATGAATTTTATGTTCGCCATTTTACTCTGTCGTGTGAAAAACTTGTGTGTGGAATTTCGAACTTCGTACTTTCTTCACAGTGATGCCAAACATAGGGATTTCCTTTACAATTCGGGATGAGATTGCCTCGACAATAAATGCAATATTGAAAAACTTAAAATTTTAAAATACACACATAACTTTTCTTTAAATATACTTAGTAGCGTATGGCATTTTTGGCAGCATTTTTGTTTTTATCAGAATTCCGATTAAAAATTGAATATTGAAAAATATCCGTTTTGTGACATAAACAATTATTTTTCCCTACAATTGTTTTTAACATTACCGGACCATTTAGTTTTATTCTTAACACTTAATTAATTCGTACACACGACTCCGTGGAATTGCGAAGACATTTAGTATCATTTTCAATTCAAATTTAAAGAAAGAAAATTTAAATATTACTTTTTGTACAATTTTTTTTTAATATTTCCTTTTTTATTTTTGTAATGAATAGCTTTTATATTATTATAAAAGTATTGGGCAAAAGAACCACTTAAAATAAACAGTTTAAAAAGTATTGTGAACTGACATGATGAAAACAATGGGACAAACTTATATTTTTTTGGGAATCAAACGACTTTGGCAGCATTAGAAAAAACATCTGCATTACTAGAAATGCCATTTAATCACTTAATTACGCTGAATTATCCTGAATAATGCTGAATTATTTGTTTTGATGCCACTTGTTGTTTTGTTTTGACGCATATGCACACACACACATTGTGTGTGCACATAAAGTATAGAGCAACACAATAATAATTAGGATTTTGGCAATCTTACTAGAATAAAGGTGTTTAAGGGCAATGTTTTTTCTAATAAATCAAATTAATTGTTCATATACGAGCACGCTTTGCATGGACTTACTTTTTCTATGGTCGTTGTATGTTTGCCAAATAACCGTAAACAGATGATAAATATTTCTATATAACACGTTTAAATTAACTAAACGGATCAAAGAGTTTAAAAATTATCAATCATCTAGTAGGTGGATAAGCCATTTACCCAGTTCGTATGTGCTGCCTTTTATCCAAATGGTCATGGACAGACAGATTGAAGCTTTAAAGACAAATCATACATTTCTGTCTAAAATGTTGCGAAAACCGTAAAAGTATTTGTTATTCAAATAAATAAATACCACTTTTGAGCAATTTTGGTGCCATTTCTGTTACGTCCACTATGGGCGACATTGGTATTATTTTCATATTTTTTGAATTGGTTAGCAAGAGAAGCCGCATTATTATTAGCAAAAACTGCCTGCCCTGCCAACGACCATAAACAGATTATCAAAATTGTTAGAAAATAAAATATAATATTGCTACTCTATTTATTCACTTCGATTAACTAAAGAAGCCATTTCGTGCTTGCCAAGGTTTAAAATTTTTTAAGTGCTAAAAAAAAAAAAGTGCGATATGTGACCCTTTCCCGGGATGGAGCAAGCGAAAGCGTGATAGTTGAAATAAAGTAAATGCATTTTCGCTCCTTCGCCTAAAACCATTCATTTCATTTATTTTCGTGATAAAACATTTTGCTGGGATGGGAAAAGACCGACAGTATAAATTGACATAGTCTGAATTTAACAAAATCAACTTTTTTATATTCGTTGACTATTTTCGTCCTAAAGCACTAAACATTAGACTTTGTTGTCGTATAATGCCTGACGTTTCCTGAAAAGTCTTCTATGAAATTTGGTATAAAAAATCGACTTACGTGGTTCAAATGTAATGCAGAAAATTTATATATCGAACTATTGCTAGGGATCAACTTTTGTTATAAAAGATATATAGTGTACATATAAGATATTAAAGCTTACTTTTCTTAGGAATAGTTATATGCGAGATGGCCCTTGCCGATGAATAATTTCCACATCACTTTAGTAGATTAAAACTCTGTGACCTAGTGATGTTTTTCAAGAAATTTCAGAAATTTAATTTTTGTCCTTGTAAAGGATTTTTCAACATAATTCTCAATAGGTTTTATCCTATGAAAACAATATCCGGATATCTTCAAAATATTGCAAAAACATCGATCTGTATGTTGGACACGAAAATACATGGACAGACATTAGACGAACAGGTCGACATACAGATAAACGGACATACAAATGATTTCTGCTCGATGGGTATAATAAAAGATGTGCCCATCTATCTTACATGTTTCTAGGCCACAAAACTTAACATATCTTTTGCCACAAGTGCTTTGGGTTATAAAAATTCTATGATTTTTGCACCATTTTGGAAACTAATATCGCATAATTTTTTGTGCACTACGCAAAATGTGACGTAAAATTTATTGTTATTAATAACGCACCTCTTCGGTTATAATTAGAAACCCAAAGACCTACATATTCGAAAAAAAATCAAAATAAATAAATTTCCAACTTTCTTCGTCGCGATCAAGTTTAAAAGCTTTCGACCTTGCATTAACGTAAATAAACATTTATTGCAAAAACAAAAACAGCAATGTTTCAAGTTGCAAGTAAGCATCCCACAACCATAATTATTGCCAATAAATATAATATGAAATTTAATCTAGCGCCTAGGTGACGTTGACGTTGGCATACGACAAGCATGAAGCGTGAGATCGTTAATTTTGGTCTAGTTAAGATAAAATACGAAAAAGTCTACACTGGGCTTGGCCCGAATCTTTTACTTAGTACCCAACATAAGCTTCTGTGTGATATATTTGTGATTTGGAAGAAAAAGAAAATATGCATTTACTCCGTATATCGAGCGTAAATCGTAACGCATACTACTTCATTACTTTTTAATTTCATTTAGCAGAACTTGTGCGAATTGCAAGCTACGCATTTATATGGTTATCTTTATTTATTTATGATTTTTTGCTAATTAAGAATGAACTCTGGGCTCAAATTCTCGAATACTCGAAGTACGCGGAAAGACTTTATCGAGGGCAAGATTAAGACTGAAATGAAAGCTCTACGCCAGAAACTCCCCTCAAATGTGAAATCGTATTTTAGTCAAATGGGAAAACTTGTCAGTTTTTGTTTTGAATAGTTGTGGGCGATCCAATTTAAACGATTCTCGAAACTAAATTATAATGAGAGGGATATGAAGAAATTTAGAATTTGTTCTTCGAGTTTAAATTTTCCGATTATAATAATGATTTCAACAAATGAACATTTGCCGGACATATAGTCAGATGTGGATAAAATGAGTCTGTTATTCAGGCTACATTTTCTAGTTGAATAATTCTAAACGCAACAAATAATCAAATGGAAAGTCATCCAGACTCGAATGAAAATGATTCCGTCATTTAACGCGAGCTTTCAGATGGACAGACAGACAAACTTGGTTAAAATGATTCCATTATGTATATATATTGCATAGTTGCTAGTTGAACGAGGGGCTTCAGATGGACAGATACACACATTTGGCTAATGATTATATATTATGCAGTTTCTACTTAAACAAGAGGTTTCAGACGGACAGACAAACAGACATATTTGATGATTTCGTTAATTATCCATTATACAATTTCTAGTTGAACTGGAAGTTTCAGACGGAAAGACGGACAGACTTGGCTAAAATGATTCCGCTCCCATGTGTGATAAGTAAAAAATTTCTAAAATGATACGTAATCCATTCTTTCACATGTCCAAGGGGCTACCTTTTTCTGTAAGGTGAAGTTTATAAGTAAAACCTATATATGTGTACATATATGGTACAAGAATATACATAGAAAAGAAGAATTTAATGCATATATTATTAGCGTGTGTGTCTATGTGTGTATGTGTGTATGTGTAAATGTTAATAATATGAGTGTATGTGCTTTTTTGTAGTACTAAAATTTCAATTAATGGAAAACACTTGTGTTGACTTGTGTGACAAATACGTTTGTACAATTAAATTGAGATAAACACCTATATAGATATTCATACATACAAACAAATTGATTTATAATGAAGCATAAGGTAAAAGATTAAACAATTACTTCAAGTCTTTTCATTTGAAATTTTCTAAAGAAGATTAATTTCGTTATCAGTAAAGTTTGAACATTTGAACGCTTCCATTAAATTAAAAGTTATAATAAGAAAATATTATAAATCATATTCGGCTTAAATCGAATCTCTTGATATGCCCCCAACGTTTCATTATTTTCCGCTTTATTTACACATAATGGCATTGCATTTATTATTACATGACAGTTTATGAAAATTTAGCGAAAATCAAATCAATGCAAAGTTTATTTATTACAAAAGTCATATTAAGTGCAAAATTTTCAAATTTCACCTAATTGTGATCGTAGGCGTACATATGTTCAATTCGTTGTAGGATGCGAATTGATGAAAGTGAAAAATGAACTGATTTTCATTTTCCAAATATTGTTTTTGAAAACGCGGTTAATATTTCTTTAAACTGACAGATGGACTGATGTAACCAAAAACTTCATAAATCGAGTTTCATTTTCAAAAGGGGGCTTCTCTACGAACATTGTTCTTCGGATAGACGGACATAGGCAAAAATATTGCAAATCGATATATAAATAAGCAATAGATATATAAATGAAGATATAGGCTTTTTCATTAAAAGAGAGTTCCTCATCGGATTTTGTACAGTGCAGTGAGCTTGTAAGAGGGGAGACATTCAATGTTTTTATTGTTTATCCAAAAGAAAATAGTCGGCCAGTTTTGTACGGTAGCCATTATTTGTTTGAATCCGGACTTGACCAATAAGGTTACTTTTAGGGGTATGACATCATTTATGGATTGAGTAAATCCAATTACTTTACTACGAGAAACATTTTGGAGTCGAATTTTTTTATTTTCCTCAATTCATTAAACGGCCCATGTACTAAACTTTCGCCTTTTGTTCTTTTATTTACTTAATACTTACATTGTTTCAGTGTTTGTTTTCCATACAACGTGCGATCTTTTCCTCCAAGTCAACTGGAAATTCATTGCAAATGTAGACATGTTCCAAGATCGGTGAGAACTAATCTCTTGCAAGAATCTCTTTACTCTTTTTCGCTACTGTGTTCTATGCGTCCGCGCACTTTATGAAGAGCGTACGTATCCTCGTAAAAAAAGGACGAAAAAAGACGAACTTTTGAGTCAAAATTAATATTACTTTAGCAACTTTTAGTGAAGTGTGGACCATTGCGTTATTGAAAATTTAAAATCTAAAGAGGATTTAACACAAATGAAAGTAAATCATACCCAGAGCAGGAATCAAACGGAAGCGCTTTCGTCTACGAAATATGTTACGCTGCAGTTAACAGAGTCCGAGATCGAGCATTTGACAAGTTAGGTAAGAAAAGGATCTTGTGAATCAAGGTTAATATCTTGCCGGTCTAATGGCGTCCGCTATAAGGAAACGACATTAATATGGTTGACCTGTTGTCTGGTATCAAAATATTACTGCCTTTGAAATATTATTTAGAAAATAATCTTCTTTCGGTTATTGTGGGATTTCCGCTACTTGTTGAGTGGACTTTTCTTTTTTTTGGGAGAAATTTTTAAAACAGTTATCTCCACATATGAACTTTCAATTGTTGATGGACTTAGCAATGGCAGTTAGTTTCTACATGCTGTGCTCTCTAGCACGTACCTTGTAAATGTTAAAAATGGAATTGTAACTTTTGTTTATTACACAGAGGGAGGATAGAATACATTTTTTTTTAATTTTATTTCATTACATACCTATCCACCTTCGAAGGTATACATATATCTGTTTAACTCAGTTATACATGTATTGGTAAGATTGTGTGTCATAAAAAACTTCTGTACCATCACTCTATTGACACACGTCTTGTTGTGTCAACATTGCAAAGTCTACTCTTGCCTCTGGCACATCTTATATGAATGGTGGACAGTAGTTGATCAACAAACACGCATAATTAATATATTTATGTATGTTAGCGTATAAAATAAGATCACATCAATTGTCATAGTCTCGTGTTCGAACGTGAAATAATATTGATTTTTGTCACTTTTCTATAAATATTCTCAGTTTGTTTATTAGAAATTAACAATAGTTACTAAAAAAGAATAATGAGAGGAGAAATAAACAAGCAGGAGGAGGAGAAAACTATTCCATTCATCTTAAGACAAATCTTTATTTAATACTCATCCCGAATATAATAAAGAACACTACGAAATAACCTGCGAAGAGTTAATCAAGAAGCGGTTGTGCCCTCGCGCTCTCTCTGAGTCTCTCAAACTTGTCAGGGTGAGAAACGAGCCCTTTTTAGATTTAAGTCAATTCGTTAAGACTTAAAAATTCACACAAAAAAAAAAAGCAAAGAAGAAAGCCTTGAATATTGCTATTGAGATCTAAAACTCCTTGTGCCTCATAAGGTTCGGTGCAAAAATGGTCTTGACTTTCCTATTGATACGTATTGATACGTATGCAATTATTGTAATAAACATGTTGTTCAAATTTTATATCAGATACCCAACGCTTTTCACAGTTCACCTTGGGCCTATTACCAAAGCATATGTCATTTTTCCTTCCGCCTGCAACGCCCCAAACCCCACATCAAAGACTATATAAAGACTATATAAAGATATTTAGCCACGTTCGTAAGGCTGTCTGTATATTTGCCATCAGTTGTTAACCTGTTTTATCAATTGTAGGCGACTGCAGCTGCGACGTACGCAAGTAGTTAAGGAGTTTGACTATCCACTCGACGTCCCCAGGTTTAATCCTCAGTGCAGTAAACTATACTTTAATTACTTGATGTGTGATCGTAGTGTGAGTGTAGAGTGAGTGTTCAGACGGTAACATTTACTGATTGGACACACACTTCCCTGGCACGGCTGCTCCTTATATCTCTTTTCACATTTCTCTCTGACCACAGTGTTACACGTATAGAGTCGTACACTGGGTGATTGGTCATGTTCAAAAAAAAAAAATAAGTAAGCCAATCAACACGCTAATAACCCAAATTTCCCAAAATTTAAGACAATTTACAGTTTTGTCGACCACACCGCTTATACATGTTACAAGGAGATATTAAGTTTGTGCGGACGAAAGGCTTGAGAGAGGGCCACCTTTTGTTCAGAATACCATTCAAAAAGCGCTTCAGAAAGTGAAAACTTGTCTGTTTGGCTGTCCATCTGTCCGTCTTGCTTTCTTTCACTCAACCTGCAGGTCGCAATTTTTGAAATATTTTGATGACAATTGGAATGCTGACACATTTTGGCCCAAGGACGGACGCTATTGAAAATGATTCACATCGGAACGCTTTTTTGAGCACTTCCCATATAACACTTTATTTTGAAAACTGATTATATGAATAACTTTAGAACGGGGTAGGATATTTAATGGAATACCGTGTTCCACTATTGCACTTTTACTTGTTCCTTGCTCAAATTTTTCATATATAAAAAGTCGAACTCCCTAATTCAATATAATTTCATATTTTTTAACTTAATTTTTCAGTATTTTATTCACACATGTAATCAAGTACTTAGAATATCCAAATACCTATACACGCTTTGCATATTTTTTGCACTTATATCGAACCCGGAAAATATCCAACGAAAATTTAAATATCTGCGAAAAAGAAAATCATTGTCCATTACGCAATGGAGCCTTTAATCTTATTTTTTTCAAATCTTGAAATATATAAGGCAAAGTTCCTTTTTAGAAATGCTACAACAACAAGTAGAACTTGTAAGAAACGATCTTATAAATAGGGACGGGACTATCTGCCATAAAAATATAGACAATTTTTGCAGAAATTCAAAATCGCGCGTACCTTTTAGGCTGATTTGTACAAGTGCTATAACTAAATTAATATATTTCACTCTTTTTGATCTTTGGTACTAAAATTGAGTGTTCTTGGATGTTCGTAACTCTCTAATGAATAATAAAACAGCACATTATATTAAGTAGAGAAAAATATATGCAGTTTGGCCCAACGTTTTTACGTTTACTTTACTTTGTATTGAAAAACAAGAGAACTCTTAACAGAATAAATTTTTTCATATTATAAGTTATATACATATATATATATATATATAATACAAACTTTATTCCTAGATGGATCCTTTGTTCCATCTTTATCCAACTTTATCATCTGTTACTTAACTAAATCACTACAATACGTTATTTAAATATGAGCAACATCTCCTACATTTCCACATATCTAGACATTCTTCTAAATTCTTAAGACCCAAAGCTATTAATATGAAAAAATCGGGGAGATCAAATCGAAAGTCTAAGCAATGTTTTCTTACTTCTTTCCTAAACGCAGCCGATCATTTGGACTATATTTGGACTAATTTTTCAGATCAATTTGGTTTCGTTTTCAGTCATTGTTGTCATTTCAAGCGGCAATAAGCGGGCAAATATGTATTGACGAGTCCAGTATTGACGTCGATCGGGAATATATTCATTACAGCGTGCGTCTCCGTGACAAGTTTTTCCAAGTTTTACACACTAACGTCCGAGAAAATTAATATTTCTCCATAGAGGTATTTAATGCGCATCTGACATTCAAATAATTTAAGTTTTATCACGAAGCTCTTATCAGCTTCACTTTAAGGATATCTTCCGTTAACCATAGACTAAACATATCTCCTTGCAGACAGACAAGTGGATGTCTACTTATCAAATATAGATTTGCTTTCCTAAAGCATAGGTACAGATGATAATAATTTAGAAAATAAGCATCGGACCATTTTTGATTGTTTAAGGTATTCACGTGCCTCTAAGTAAATAAAATGCGTATGAGTGCATGTAAAGGTGAGCCGTTTAATTTATTAACTTATTGAGTGAATGATTGAGACGAAGAACAGCAGCAAGCAGTAGCACAACTCATTTGCCGATCGGTTTGAGCTTAGCTCTGAGTGTGATAAAATGTATTCATATACTTTTTAATCCATTCAACAACATTTATATCAGCGTCGTATGCATTTAGAACTAAAGTTTCGCTCTTATAACGTAAAGTGCTTTACGGGAAAAATGAAAATTTCATTTAAATCGTGGTGTTGGCATATAAAGCATTCGAGCTTCATATTGAAAAATTTTAATAAAACCCATTGTAAATTTGTGTAAATTTGTTGAAAAAGTGCATAAAATGTTTTAATAATAAATTAAAAACGAAAATAAAATAAAAACTATTATGATTTTCAAGGCTCTATGTGCCAGAATATGACAGATCAACCGTTAATAAGTATAACTAATGAACAAACACCGGCGGCTCTTATACCAACTGCTACGACAATTGTAGCCGACGGTGCTGATAATAATTATAACCTAATCACGGACACGGATAAGCCTATCATTTTAGAGCTCGGCACATGTTCGGCATCCACAACGGAATTATCAGTCCCTTATAGCAATGAGTATCCCATCGAAACTCTGAATTCTTATGAATCTACAAGAAACGAAACTGCATTTACAGGCTTATGCGGGAGCAGTTTTGCACCAGTTCCATCGTCGTCAACGTCGCCACAATCACCTTCAAGACCACCTGTGATATCAGCAAACTCGAATTTAATTAACAACACAAATTCGTTAATAGTTCCCGTCGAATCAAATGTTCCCCTATCGCCCGCTCTGTATTCTTGGCCATCATCTAACCGTACACAAGTGATATCGTCACAAATTGATGTCAAACTTAAATTAAGAAAGGAAATGGTCCCTTTACCGACATATATATCCTATGCGGGGACCCATGAACATATTATAAGCAAAGAAATTAATCCTTCCAGAAACGAAAGAGCACTGCAAAGTGAAAAAGGTACTGAACCGATATCAATCAATATAAGCCACAACTAGTTCGTGTTTGATGCTTGTAGTGCACGTAAACGCTGTTCAATGTCCGTGGATAGGAGTGACATTTTCCTACTGTAACGTAACATCTATGACAGTTCACGCCCATGCAAATACGTTGTCATATTTATGCTAGTGTCGCAGCATGCTCTCGAAAAGTAACGTGTACGCAAATAATAACATACACGCGGAGAATAGCTCAACATGCTCGAGACATTCCCATAATAATAATATAAGGAGCAGGAATTTTCAAGTGTTTGTTAATTACAGAAACTTCACCTTTGCCGAATGCGATAATAAAGAGATAAAAGCTTTGTGTTCGGACCATGGTTGCACGTCTATTGTGTGTATGTCCATCCATATGCCTCCTTGCAAGCATTTAACTAATTTTAAGCTTTCTGCCACCCACGAAGATACAAACACACCTATGTGGCTTTGAAATGACAATTCCAGTAGTGGTATAAAATTTTGGAAGTATAAAATTTCGGTAGTATAGTAGATTCTATCGTTTTGGGATGACGATAAAAATAATTTTGTTATCAGGCTAATGTCTTGGGTAAACATTTGAGGCTACAACCTTGATTTTAACTAATAGGCATAGGTAAACATGTATATATGTAAAATATACATCTAAAGACTGGGTAGAATATCTGAGCCGTATTTCTACGTATTAAATATTTGAAAAGACTTAACACATGTCTTACGAAACATATTTCTTGTGTTTTGTTTATTACCGCCACGCACTACATAATAGACCAACCGCTCAGGGAAAACTTTCTATACGTGTAATACGGTGATGGTGGGAAAGAAGTGGGAAAACAGAAAGAGGGAGTTGTCGTAGTCTAATGGGCGTGTTCTCAATCGATAAGTGTTTTGCCTTTATCGGCTAGGCACTCACTATAGCTATGACCAAATATGGTCAAGCCGGACCAAAATTTGAACCCTTATATACCGGCTAGGTAATCGCGGCTCTTGCCTGTTCGGCTATGCGGCAACATATCTATAAAATAAACCCATTATTTTCGTATTATAATAAATCTTTCCTATGATAATCTTTTGCAAAATAAATCGACAACTTTCATCTTTGCCTGCAAAATCCATAAAGTTATCTAGATGTACGTCTGATTAGATGCCCATAAAGATTTATACGATTGCTTGCTTAATCGCATTGAAAGGAGAACAATTTTCTTTCTTAAAATCGAAATCAAAATGCACTAAAAGAACGATTCATGCATCCGTAGAAATGTCTAGGCAGGATTAAAAAAAAAAATAATTGACACTAGCTCTACTTGGCCTTAATCGTGTTTATAATCATTCAAAATCAACATTTTATTATTTTCTCTCTCCGAAACTGCGAGCATTGCGACAACCTGAACGTTAAATAATCGTATATAGACCATTATAGCCTATCGGTACCTTAAATAATGCGATATATTGCAGAATATAAAAAGACTGCTTGTGACCGGGAACGCACCCGTATGCGAGATATGAACCGGGCGTACGATCTATTGCGGTCCAAGTTGCCAATATCTAAGCCAAATGGGAAAAAATTTTCAAAAATCGAAACCTTACGGTAAATTTATTAATGCATCACTTCTTAGTTTAGCTCACCTTCGCCTTTGCATTGGCTTTCTTACTTATATTACAGAATTAGCATTGGCTATATAAAAGATTTGCTACAGCAACTACAAGAAAATCCAGAGGATTATGATATATCTCCGTCTAAATCGAATCAAATTGTGAAGTTCGTTGACTATAAATCTGCTCTCAATTCGCGTAAACGTTCCCAATCATTGCAATATGAACAAAAATCTATTTATATTGATGAGAGCAGCAGCAAGGATATCGATGAAGCAAACATTAGTTGGAACGATGGTTACCTGCTTAACGGTACTGATAAATGGGAATAACTTTTAATTACTACTTACGAAATACCAAAGAAATACAATAAAATAAATGTATTAATAATGCAGTTGATTAAGTGAATATGGAAAGAAAGATTATTGGTTCGCATGTGTTTTTTTAAAGTTTTGCATTTTAATATGATATTCATACATGTATATATGCCATGTGCAAACAAAACTCAAACGACGTCATAAGAGAAACGACCCAAATCTTGAAAACTTTTTTCTCATTGGTTTTTCTAAATTTATTTTTTTGTTAAATATTGCTTACAATATTATACTTTTTATAGAGCGAGTAGAGTGTTGCATAAATTTTAATATTTTTCAATTTATATTACAATTCCATAACTACTCTCTTAGAGTTGTGTGCCTTTGTCAAGTAACATTATAAGAATATTAAAAATACTTTTCACTTACATTGTCTTTAATATCCGGTTATTTTAAATATTTGTTCGCATCGTGAGCATTCCTTAACACAGAGTTGTTAAGCTAATACATTGAGGAAATGCAACATTATTTCCAACTGACGGCAATACTGTTCGATAAATTTTGACAAAATACGTGGCTGTAAAAACAAAAAAAATAAAAAAATTACTTCTTAAGCATAACAATTTATTTTTAATTATAAGCAAATCCGCATTGAATAAAAAAAGAAAGTGAAAAATGAAACCAGAACTTTATTTCATATTTTTATTATTAACGTTAATGCAATTCTTGCAGCATATTCAAGCATTCATTGTTAATGTTGATGCCCATAATGAGGAATGCTTTTTCGAGAAAATTGAAACTGGAACAAAATTTAGTAAGAAATAAAGTGAATTTTTCACAAATTCAAAATCTGTGGACATACAAAAGTTTATTCTCAGGTATAACATTTGAGGTGATTGAAGGAGGATTTTTGGATATTGACATAAAAATAATTGGCCCAGATCACGGTATAATACATGAAAGTGAGAAAGAGTCTTCGAGTAGATTGGCTTTTGTCGCTGCTACGGCCGGCATTTATACTGTTTGCTTCGACAATCAAAAGAGTAGCATGACACCGAAATTAGTTATGTTCTCAATAGACGTAGATGAATCACCACATCGTGCGCCAGGTGCTCCCGGTGAGGATGAAGTAGGCCATACCAAATTAGAAGATATGATACGTGAATTGTCTGGTACCTTGACCAGCGTGAAACATGAACAAGAGTATATGCATGTAAGTTAAAATTGAATTAATTGAATGGATTTTAGTTATCATCTCTTAAATTCATTTAAGGTTCGCGATAAAATTCATCGCACAATTAATGAAAGTACGAATTCTCGTGTGGTGTTATGGTCAACTTTTGAAGCTTTGGTCTTAGTGTTAATGACAATTGGTCAAGTGTACTACTTGAAGCGTTTCTTCGAAGTGAAACGTGTGGTGTAGATTAACAAATCATATCGTAGAATAAGAAAATCTTGTGTAATTTATCCTTAAAACTCATTTCCTGCTTGTTTTGTTTTTGAACGAATTCACTTTTCCATTGCCTCGTAGGTAAATCGATTGTAATATTATATATAATATATGAACACTATCTCAGTACACACTTTAATTCCGCTTAATTATTTTCTAATTTATTACTTTTCAAAGTCATATTAGAGCTAAAAATAGATTAATTTCTTAAAACGCATACGAATTATGGAGAAGAAATTGTAGACTTTGCATTTTCTTTGAACTTTTTCATATAGTATTTGACAGGTTAAAAATAGGGTAGGCTTCCAGCTACATTCCTCGATTTGGTGCATATACGTAGCGATTTTCTTAGCAAAATTATTCCATGTATACAGTAAAATTATTCCGAATGATGAGCCTTATTTTCCTTTAACGAAGTACGTTACAACTATTGGCAATAGAAGATCTTTCACACTGTGCGACTAATATCTTTCTTCTATATAATTATTCCAATTGGAAGAAACACATTATTATGACGCTTTGTAGCAACATATTTGAGCCACTTTTAAGCATTGGAATTTAAGAATTCCAAGTGTGACCTTGGGAAGAAACCACAAATTTCGGAGCCCTTTGTTGGATAAAAAATTTGAACAACGCATCACTGAACCGGCCCAAGTAAGTAGCATTGAAGCAACTTTGTTCAGCTTTGATGAAAGCGCGCGTTGGCTGATATCAAAAACGATTTTAAAAGACATGATTGGGTTAAAGTTTCTATATATAGATCTGGCCAACAATTATTTATTTACGTTGCAATTATTAATAAGTTATTCTGTGTTTATTTGATTACATTGCTAGAAAATGAAGGTTTCCTTGCCTTTGTGAATGATTGCAATGTTCCTTATTCCATAAACTAGAATAATGTGAGGACAAAATAGTAAATTGATTGGCATGAAAACTGCAGGAACCTGCTTTCCAGTACATAATCATTCGTCATTGGATTTTGTATTTGGTTGCATTTCAAACAACTACTTAGAAAAGGTAGGATTTTCAAGTGAGGCGATCTCTTTGCTACATTCCATCACGAAAAAAGATAACTGTGCAATATATATAAGTCGGTGTAACTTATTGGAGAAGGTTTTTGGTGTTTGGAAAGCGTCAAATAAAAGTGGAAGTAATGGTAATTTTAATATGATGTTAATAGTATGCTGCGTTCGAGAATACGACGCAGAATAAAAGTAGACGAAGCAAAAAATGCAACTTCGCAGCAACGAGGGTTTCTATGGCAAACAACACAATTCGCAAACTCGCCTCCGTGCACATCAAAAGATGTATTGCGATTCCGAAATCACATTTAACGTTGCCTTAGACACCAAATGCAATGCGAGCAACTAAAAAAGAAATGGTTCTTATAAACAAGGTTAGTTAGATTATACTGTTAACTTCACAGCGTTGGGATGTTCAGTGGAAAGTTTTTAAAATGCTTAATCAAATTTATAGTTTAAAGCCCATTAACAATAATCTGCTCTTAGTATTGGAACTAAATAGGTCAGTAAGTAATAGTCTACGTATTTTTTTCAAAACTTTCATGTTTTTAATTCAATTTTCATAATAAATTATTCAAAAATTCATTGTTCGTTGATTACGAATTATTTTTTCAAGTGATTTAATATTTTCGGTGAATTTTTCATTATCTAAAGATTTTTTCCCGGGCATTGTTATCAAAATTTGGCTTTTAAATTCGTTGTTAGTTGTTGGAGTGATTTGTTTGGTTAATTCTGATAACGAGCGAGACTCAAGTATATATCGAATAGATGTTTTCACGATTATGGTGTTGAAGCTTCTTCATTTGTAGGCATAGTAAAATGTGTTTATAAGAGTGGCACCGTACTTGGGGTGTTTTCCTTTTATAGGACGCTAGATTCATAAATAGGCAAACTACGTGTAGCAATAATGATATTAAGCAATAGCAAGTCTGTAATACGCACGCCCGATTCAATCACGATATCAACTTGCATTTCTTCTTGTGTAATTTTGCTCTCATTCTTCTTCTATACTGCAGTTTGGCTTTCGTTCTTGTATTCAGTTAACACAATTTCGTTTTTGTTGACCGCATCGTTGATATCGTTTAAAACCATATCCCCATTAAATGTATAGGTTAAGCAATTGTCATACATTTATCTAACAAAGTTTTTACCGTCTAACACGTTAAGTGAACATGAATCTAAGGCTGAACATTTTGCTGTGCATTACCGCAAACTTCATGAAATCGAAATGTCAGTGTCATTGTGGATTGCTCTTCTAGACTTTTTATATTTCGACATTTTCAGCACGAGGAACACTTGTATTAATAATGCGAAATCAATGTTAGTTTATTTTTTGTTTTATTTAAATTTTATTTATATGAGAAAATTTATAGAAATTTAAGGAATACTTTCTTGTTAACATATATGTTAAATATAGAATATGGATGGAAGAATCCAAGTGGTGGATATTTTGTCGATATTCTCCTCTTCTGTCCCTCTTTCCTATCAAGAATATCTTGTTTTTTTTTTATCAAATTGACTATTCTTTCTATCAAGACATTTTTGCGGCCCTTAGCTCCGCATTCCAGCGTCTTAGAGCATATTATACATGCTCAGATTTGAACGATAATATTAAATACATATTCGAGATAGTTATTAAGATCACTAGGAAAGAAAGAAATATTGATTTTAATTTCTCGAAAGTACGAGGTCGTCGTTATTTCTATGGCCAGGTGGTTTTATTTAAATGTTACTTTGTAACACAGTTTTCTTATCGCCTCTGTATTCCTATTGCTAAAGAATTGAACTTTCCTAGTGAAATATGAATGAATATAGGGGAGAATTAAGGGGTAGATAACAAAAACTCGAATGTGTAATAAATGGGATTATGATAGTAATCGAAGCACTGATAAAAACCCCTTGCATTCCTAATTATTCATACATGTAGCCAAGATGTTCGCAGACAATTTACCTTCGATTCAAGCTTTTTTTCATAACGTGTGTAACACCCAGAAGAAAGCTTCAGAAACCCTGTAAAGTATATATATTCTTGATAAGCGTGAAATTGTGAACTAATTACGCCACGTCTGTCCGTCTGCGTGGTGTGTGTTATTGACACTGACTCCTTCCTGGTCGCAAAGACGAAGATATCGACTTTAAATTTGGTAGAAACGCAAACAAGATAGAACGTTTGAAACTATATTGCTCTGTCCTCTAATTAACATATATTTTATCTGCCTAAAAATGAGTTAATTCTAAAATGAATATATGTATCGCAATTAATTTTTTCTTTATAATACCAGCGATATGCATATCAAAAAAAAATAACTTGAAGGGTAGAATTCGAAAAGCACGGTGGTGGGTATGCGAGATTCGGCCCTCGCCGCATGTAACTTTCTTATTTGTTTTAATAATAAATTTTGTTATAATTATGAAATTTAATCATGTCATCGCTCGAGCTCAATGAAAATCTAATGGAGTGAAGGCAGCATAGCGGGCAAGTTAAGACCAAATAAATTTTTAGCATTGGAAGATTTTTCCCACATAGACTGAAATTACTTTTCTTAAGGGTTTTCCTTTACTTTATTTCGCATCGAAATCGTTTTATTTGCAATATCTCGTTCATTTGGGTAAACAAAAAGAACAGTATGGTTGGGTAACGCCGGCCATTAGATGCCCTACACCACTTCGCTTAATACAGTAATTCATTTGTTTATTCCAAAAACTATATATTACTTCCATGCACACGCATACTTTCCATGAAGAGCCGAATATTGCAGGATGTTCAAGTTTGGATGGTAAACTTAATTTATTTCCTACAAATTTTACTATTCGCCAGTTTTCGTCATAAAAAAAAATGGAAAACAGACTTTCTCTTTATTCAAGGGCTTGCTTTTCACGATCATCTCTGTATATGTGAAGATCAAAAAAATAGATCGACGTGGTCCAAATTTTTTTATCGTTAGTTTTTTTTGTTAAACTGATACTATGGTCCATTCTCATCAAAAAATATAAAACGAATTAAACCTTTTTCTCGAGAGGTTACTATTCATTAGATATCTTATATGGAGTGTGGTCCAAGAACTATACCCATGTGGTTGAAATTTAGTCCGCCTAATTTCTATGTCAAATTAGAATAATGAACAATAATTTTTTCATCATAAAACATTAACAATATTTCGGCATACAAGGTTGACACTTCCTGAGAATCCTTATGTGGGGTGTCTTGTTATCTCTGTATGTAAAAAATGTATTTTAAGTATTTTTACTTTAATTCTTTTGGTTTTAAGATTTTGTGTTATTGAATTGTCATCCAAGATCAACATGTGCTACCACTACAAATTGGCGTTCCTGCCTAACATAAAACCGTAGTAGAAACTTAATTCTTGTGACCGAGTGTTGCCTTCAGCCTTCGCTGAAATCCAATGAAAAACGTGTTAAATCAATCTTAAAAAAAAAAAAAAAAAAAAATTAAAAAACAAAACAACATATAAATGGGCGTCCACTGAGCGAATAGCAATCTTAAAACTTATTAAACAGATTATGCAAATTGTCACTTGACAGGTCCCGAAAAAGCAAAAAACACAAATAAGTAAAAACGCGATAAAATATATTCAACTACATTAAGTTTACAGCCATTGCGGATATGTATGGATTAGTGTGGCCTTTCATGGATATCATTTAATCGCACGTATGTATAAACGCTTGTCTTGTGGGCTTCACGAGTGAAATCACAAAAAACATATATAATTAAAATAAAGACGTACGCTAGTAAAAAAATCCTCTTAATGAAATTTCAACTTTTGAAAACACAAATAAAATAACTGTAACACAAGCAAGCACACAAAATTGCGAAAGTTGTTCAAACAAAAATATATAACGTTTTTAAAATTTAATTTGTGCTATAACTACCCCTTATAAAACTCTATAAAACAGTCTTAGAATAGTCGTACACACTCGTAGTCACTTCTAAGGCTTCCAACGGCGAGGACGAGCATTGTTTTGTGAGCATGAGTTTTTTTCTTCCTCTCGTCGGTATAACCGTAGTAATCACTTCTAAGGCTTCTACCGGCGAAGACGAGTATTGTTTTGTGAGCGCGAGTTTTTTTCTTGCTCTCGTCGGTATAACCGCATCCAATTAGTGTATCGGTCCTCCGCGAATACACTACCTGATTGTTTGCGAAGCCTTCATCGAAGCATATTTGGACTATTTTGTCTTCTGGTGTCAAACACTTAAGGACTTCCTGAAGTTCTTCTACGTTCGGCACCACGCTGTTAGGTTGGGGTCCAACGCCGTTGCAATTTGTCTTTTTCGGCATTCATCTTCTCCAACTGCTCGACGAGCCTCGCATGGGCGGACGTTGACGGGCCGCTGTTGTAAAGCTCATCGCTAAATAAATCCGGGCTTCTTATCATATTTACATTTCTTATCTCATCTAGGTTATCTACTGGCGTCGTAGTTCGTACGTCTTTTGTCATTTATGCTGTGTCCTGAACGTCCATCCCCGCTACATAGTCTCTCACTTGGGCCACCTGGCCCCTCCCGACTACCACTGCTCCTGTCACCTGGTTTTCCCCTAAGTCGCGTCCCAAAAAGGGTTCCTCGTCCTCGCTGTCAGTGTTAATCTGCAGTATATGTCCTTTTATAAGTTTTACCGCCCCCGCCAACCCCAATTTTGGAGCATACCCCATATAGTGTCCCATCCTAATCTGACCGCCCCGTCTTTTGTCCACCCTTCTCAAACTATATCTAACAGCGTAAAATTTCTTAACCACGTCTTCTGCAGTAACTAAATCTCCCTTATAGTCAGTGGTATACAAAAAATAGATCTATTTGGTCCAAATTCGATAAAGTTGATTTCTTTGTCCGTTTACTGTTATGAATCAATTTTCATCATGAAGTATTCAAACCTATATCTTTTTATCATGTACAGATTCAGTTTTTGTAGGCACGGTGATATGAGAGGCGGTTCAAAAAATTACCCTAGACGAATCAAATTTTTCATGCCAATTTCGAATGTCGAAGCGCTCAGTGAGTATTGTCGAAAAATTAAAAAAAAATTCAATTTTGCATTTGTTGCAAGGGGTGCGTACCAAATTTCACCAAAATGTCTCAAAAGTTTTGACTTGAAGATTGGTCACAAATTTAGATGAACAAACATCAGACGGATAGAAAAAGTTAGATTGATATAAAGAATGATTCTGAATCGATCGGTATAATAAAAGATTGGCTCTATCCTAAGCCCTTCTGAGTGGTACATACGTCCGCAGAATATACCCCGTATCATATATGGTGTAGAGTATCAGAAGTCGTTCAATTTTAAATCAATATAGAACAAAAAACCAGAATTTTCCTTTTACGTTTGTGTATCACACATGACTGATCAATATATGATCCTCTAAAGTTCTCAAGCTTCTCCAGTGTTTCTTCAAAAGAAGAAGAAAAGCTTTGAAGTGGGCAAACGACTTTCGATTTTTTGTTAAATGCATGACTTTGCTGCCTCCGCCTTGTCTTTCGAAATTGCCTTTGCCTATGCCTTTACTTGCCTTTTATTGTCCATTGCTAGGTGCCACTAGTGCCACTAATGCCATCTTTTACATATATCGCCAACTTCATGCGCGAAGTACAACCGATCTTCTAAGGCTATCAACAAAATAACCCGTATTTAAGTATTGTTGTAAGAATGGCAGGGCTGTTTGAACAAAGAATAAGTCATCTATTGAAACCCGTGTCAGTTAGAAGGGGGGAGCGAAATTATGGGATCAATTGGTTCACCCATAGAAGTGCGGAAACCTTCACCTCTTCGTGGTGCTCCCTAGAAACATTTTCTGCTGCATTATGGCTCTTTAGTTTAAGAGTCGCACAGTCAATGGCTAAGAAAGGTTTAAGGCTTCTATCTATAACCTAGCAATAGGTTTTTCTCATTGGAAAGCGGAAGGGGTCTAGTCGGAAGGGGCTTTTCTTTTTAATAAAAGGAAGCATTTCTTTCCCTATTAGGTTCTCTTGGTGGAGGTCATCTAAGGATGGCCAGCGATACCAAGTGGGCTGGGGCACAGATAGGTGTGTGTTCTGTGCGACGACAACCTTGGAAGCATTATTTTCCTTGAGGAAGGATAGTCAGGCTTGGCCGTCCGGGACGTGTGGAGAGTCCGAAGGCAAGAGCGAAAAGCGTACAGTATGAGATCACCCAAAGCTGTATAGCTTGGTGTAAGTTCTGGTTTGAACGATAAGCCAAGAAATTAAAGGGTGTCCACGGGGGTCAGGTTGCCCAAAGTTGGATTGCTCTGGTAGGATGATGCACACAACCCATCGGAATGCCGGAGAATGCCTTCTTGCCTGACCGCTGGGTACGGCCCTTCGGGGAGTATTCGTGGTGGCTGTGGTTACCCCAAAGTCTCGCGGGGAGCTATTGAAGAGGTGCTTAGATAGGCCTCGACGTAGACCACTAAGCGAGAATTTGGCCCACACCCATCTTCTATTGCGGTACTTCAGGGTAGAAAGGCCCCCTTAAATGGGGATTGTCTTTCTCCCTGGGGGGTCGTCAATCAACTTACCTCGATTGCCAATGGTTGTAGGCAACCCGTCTGATTAAGACACATGTCAGGTGCAGACGTAAAACACACAGAGCAATCTGTCAGTTAGAAGGAAGGAATTTCAGGTTAAACCTGTAAACGAAGTTGTTCTGTTCCGGGACGAATCTCTGCATATTGCATCTCTGAAAATTGCGTCGGTTATTGTTGGATGGTTTTATTTGATTCGAGCAAACCAAGCCCATCTAATCCCCTCCTCGAATATATTGGAAATGTAAAACTAACCAAAGTCTATTTATGAATATAGTAAATAAATCGATATATGATTAAGTTAGTTCATTTATATTCTACATACATATATATATATATATGTTGTTAGATATTCAATTATTAACTTCGATTAAGCAGTGACATTAATTATCATGCAATGTTACAAAAATCATTTAATATCTTTTGTAATTATTTGAAATTTTTACAAAGTTTTTTGTTCTCACAAACAAAAAATAGAAAATAAAATGCAGATTAAAGGTGATGGGAACTTTTTTCAAACACCCATTAGCACTATCACAAAATGACAGAACGCACTAACGCACAAAGACAAGTTGACAGCTTAAATAATAAATGCATACAAAAAACAAAGCGAAAATTTTATATTCGACTTGAGACGAATCTTGAATACTCGTCGTACTTGCAACACTTGTAATATCAATTTTTTTTTTTTTTATAATTAATTGTGGGCATGCCATTTACTGCTTGGTGTGAGATTTTACATCGTTATGTGGGATAATGTTTAAGCTAAGAACACTCACTGACTTAGATTTCTTTTGAAAAGGAAAAAAAAATGCAGCATAAGTTTCACGAAATAGTCTGCTCTGCATAGCATCTTCACGAATATGTTCTGCGCCCCCCAAGTATTAATTTCGAAATTGTAGACTAACACACCCAACGCGTGAGCCCTTCTCGCAATAGGAACGTCGTAGCAGTTAACCTGGATATCCAGCAAAGCCATAAAATTTTCGAACAAATTTTCGACAAAAATTTCGTGTTCGGCAAAGGTTTCTGTGTTTGTTCGATTAAGTCCGCTTTAAATCAATGTTCAGATTAGTTATATTTTATGCTTATAGGAGGGAGACAGGGGAAGAGACGGATATCTAGTTATATCCAGTTTTAAGAAAATTTCGAGTTGAATTTCCGTGTGTGTTACAAATAGGAAGACAAACTTAGCATACCCATGCACTTTGGGTGGTTGGTATAAAAATAATTTTGCGATATTTAGCTTTTTATGTGTAAAAACAATTAGCTTAATAAGAGAAGCGGTAAATAATTGAATGTGTATGTGTTTGTGCGATCTTTTGCCTGTTGTTTCTGTTGCTCTTTAGCGAAGGCGAACGCTAATTGATTTCTTTTAACAAATGTCGCACAAAACATTTACACATTTTATTATTGTTTTTTATTATTTATTTATTTATTTATTTATTTATATATTTACGTGTGTACTACTCAGACTCGTTGCTGCTGAAACCCTGTCAGTTTGATTTGTGTTTAACTAAACTGAGAGAATGTTTTGCGTTTTTCTTTTTTTTCTTTTTGTTTTTTCGCAGAACAAACCAATGAAAAGCATTTTAAGGCGGTCCTTAAATTAATTAATAAATCTTGTTAGACATTTTTATGACTAACTAACAACCAATGAAAATTTTAACCAAAAATTGATTCTCGCTAACGTAGATTTACGTTAAAAATTAGTCGCAAAATTTATTGAGATAACATTTTTAGCCGAAGAGAGGAGAGATCCTGGTCTTTGTTATTTTTGAATTTTTGATTTAAAAAAAAGAAAACATCGCTTTTATAAATTTAAATATTTTGAAGCGCAATATTTTTTAATTTACCTAATGTTTGAACATATGTTCCATCAAGCTTGTGTTTATTTTATTATAAATCCATATATAAGAAAAAAATAGTAAGTGTACAAGTAAGTATTTCCGATGCTATAAATTAAACATCTAAACATACATTAAATTTTATTTTCCTTAATCCGGTCGACCATCGTTTTATATTTCGCTAAGCAAATGTGACCCGGCCTGCTTGGCATATCGCAAAAGTAAATAAATAAACAAAAGTACGCGAATACTTGAGAGTTAGAGATATGTATCTTAAGAATATATGTATACAAACAAAAGTATGAACAGCAATAACACGCAGGCTTAGCTTGTGATTGTGGGTGCATTCGTTATTAGCAGATTTTAATGTGTACGAATATACATAACATTCGGTCGAAAACCATTTGGTTTCATTTAATCATTAAAAAGCCAAGACGATCCAATTTCACATGTGAACTAATAAAAGGGGAAAAAGTGAGTATATATATATACATACACACACACACACACGCACTCGTACGCATATCCATTAGGAAATAGCAAATGCACTTTGCAAACCAAACCCATATTGTGATCTAAGAAACGTTTAGCTTTCTGAAAAGCGTTTGAGTGAATGTGCGGCTTGGATCAAAAAGCGGACAGAAAAAGACGAGAAAGAAGTAATATTCGGCTTAAATTGAATTTTTTTTTTTATGCCCAGCACCAGAGAACAGTTTTCGATAAGTTATGATTACTTTATCATATATTTTGGCATTTATGGATGAAAAAATACTTGTCGTAAGTCTTTTAAAAAGTAATGAGCTTCCCGGTGCATATTTCATTTAAGCGATCTAAATTCGATTTTTTTATTTGTTTTCTCTACGATCAGGCATTCAGAGTATGCCCTATGACCACACATATGGTCACAGTGATAGTCTTATAGGTAAAGAGCTTGTAGGTGTCAAGAGAGAAGTTTGAGAGGGAGCAGGAAACGAGAGGTTGGGATCAAATAGTTTTACTATTTAGTTTAATATTTTTTACATGACTCAGAAGGCGGGAGGTATCACGTAAGGGAAGCCTATCTTTGATGCCTGACTTTCGATACTTTTGTCGTTAATGTAGTCGATGTTGCGGCATCTTTTGAAACTATCTAACGCGAATATCCGATTTCTTTAATTTGAATTATTTTCGTTAGTCTTATAATGATTTTGTAATAATCATTTTCTTACATTCTGAGAAATGCTCACAGAGTTGATTACATCCTCGAAAAGCTGAGTTTATCGACAAAATTTTCTGAAAATGATCAGTTATTGCAAAGTTTTAAGAAAACATTACAACTGAGTAGAAACCGACCAATTCAGTGCTCAGCGTTTAGTGAAAGAGCGTTAACGAAGATCTTTCCTAGCTTTTGGATTGCATCCCTTACGTAGTGAAAGATCGGATGGAAACATTGCCATCCTTTTAGATGGTATGGAAAACCTATTTTCAGAACTTATTCAAGGAACGGGAGAAACTGTAAATTGAGACAACAACTCTTGGCGAAAGCTGAATGGAGGTTAGAATTTGCTCATTTAAACTAATAAGATGGTAGGAAAACTGACTCATATTCTTGTGTTCTCTCCTATCCTTAGGAGAAGGGTGAAAAAATAAGTGAAAGTCTACTACAGATTAGTCTGCGCAAACTAGGAGACGGATCATTGTCAAAGTGAAAATCAATGCATCTGTCGGTATCTAAATATGAAAACGTTTCGTAGATCAATCGTCCAGTTAAGAAAATTTAAAATATATTCTTAGTCGAAGCATGTGTAATTGATGTACAAACATTTGTTCATTACGGGTAAATATTGGCATGACATGGATACTATCGATTCTTTAAATACGAACCTTAGTTACTATTGTTAAGAAAAAAAAAAAAAACATTTTTTTATTATGAAATTTTAACTTAGTTTAGTCTTTATCATCTGTTTGGATGAGAGGCTGTGATTGTATTTATTTATAAACGACAACAACAAAAAAAATTAATAAAAATTTTATATTAAGAACATGTCCATAGAAAGCCAGAATTTATAAAATGTAGTTATTTTTGTAAATCAAAAATAATTTTCTAAATTATTTTAATGACATCTGGCGTGTGTTCTAGTTTGATTAAGATTTACTTGCATTCTTATTATCACCACTATTTTGCTTATACATATATATATGTATATATATTTTTTTTTTAAATCAATTTAAATTTTTTTTTCTATATTCAAACAAGTTATTGCGTGCTTTTCTATCAATGCAAGTTTTAGCAATTAATGGAAGAACAAGAGAAAAAGAAATCTTTATTTACTGATAAACGTTTCAATATGTGTTCGACAAATTGTTGTTATATTTGAGTACGTATGTGTGCGTTAAGTATTTGCGCTTTCCGATGTATAGGCTTTGAAGTGGAGCGGCAGGCATTTTATTGAAATACTATTGTTAATGTTAATGTTTGTTGTATTAGAGATGTTAGTCAGCCTTGTTTTCCTCTTTTCTTGTCATAGAAGACTTAAAAAAAAAAAAAAAAAATCGAATTTTTAAAATAACTATTTTTTTTTCTTGCATTTAATGCCTTGCCTTATTCTGCATCTCAAAGTTGGTTTATTATGTCACTTTTACATCCTAGATCACTTCTGGTTAGGGCATATCACAATTGCGCGGATGTGTGCAACTCTACGAACTCTCTTGAGACAGAGTCGCAATTTAGTATACTAATCAATTTAGAATCATTGCCTGAAACGACTTAAGCTTATCTCCCCCTCAGTCCGATTGTATTGTCTCCACATACCCGTTGTGTTCAATCTACTGTTTACCATACTCGCGAAGCCTAATGCACGGAATGTTTCGGTTCAGTGAAAACAGTTTCCATATAAGATTTTATTGGAAACAAAGCGTTCGATTAAAAAGCTACTTTGACATATTTAAGGAATGTGTAAAGTTCGTGTGGTATAGCATCATTTATTGGATTGTCATGATCATGCTCACCTGCCACTCGAGGGCTAACTATTTTTCTAGAGTTGAGTATGAATTCTTCCACTCACATCCTGTTAAGACTTCGCGGTAAATAACTATGTAAAACATCTAAATATGGGGAAGGGACCAAGGATGGAGCCCTGTGGTATCCAAGCAGTAATTATATTCATATATATATATATATATATATAAATACAAACATGCAAGTGTATACACATGCACATATCTATGCGTATAGTGGATAGTCAATTAATTGATTAAAACTTTGGAAAATTTGTACTACAATGCTTGCTACAAGTCTTGTCTATCTGTTTGTATGCATGTTTTTAAAATTCAAGGCCTTGCGAGGATCAAAACATGTCTGAAATATAGAATATAAAGCGACCAGATTGTCAGTCTCACTAAAGAGCATTGTAATCGTACAGTCTACGAGGTGACGTTTGCTCATCATATCTGATGTTTTAAACCAATTTGTGAAATATTCGATAACCATAATGAATTTTTATATCAAGAGTTTGTAATTTCTAATGAATAAGTTAGCGTCCGCGGTCCCCAAACGTCTGATATGACAAAGTAAAGAAAGAAAAAAAAAAAATATATATATATAAGTCATTTTAACCTTCAGACCTTCTGTGCTAGAGCTAGTGCTATGTACGTTTGTACGAATGATACTCTCTCATAACATCGGACAAGTACACGCAGTGGCATTAAAATTCATATCGGATTTGATTTTTAACATTTTTCCTTTTATTGTTCGTTATGAAATCTTTCGAATTTCTCAATATTTTTGGTGTAAAACAAATATATTTTATGTGCTATGTACATAAAATTAAAAAAAAAAAGAAAAAAAAACACACACACACACGTACACACGATATTCTCTCGTTCGTATTTTAAGCGTCTGCAATTACTTTTACGTATTTTGTATTTGATTTGACAGAAAATATCACGACTTTTTTATGTAAATCTTTTTATATTTAAATTATAAAACGGCAAAAAGACATAAAAATATAATATTTAATGATGCGTTAAAGATCAAAGGTTTCCGATGTAGTAAAATGTAGAAATTTGTACCCATCGCATGTAAACATATGTTCATAATAATTGTTATACGTAATTAACGATTTGCTTCAAACATAAATAATTGCTCTTAAAGCCACTATGCAACAATATTACTTATTACATAAGTAATTTTACATTAAAATTTCTTAGAATTTAAATTATTTGTGAAACAAGATATGCTGCGAGGGTATTCGGTCAATTGAAGGTATAATTAATAATATGCGGATCAAGTTACTTTTCAGTAACTGAGTAAAAATTTTCACTTTCTTCTATGATATGCGGAATTTTTTTACCTTCCTTCAAGACTCTGTGAAACGAAAATATTCTTTTAAACCTTTCCTTAAATAAAAATTTAACTTAATCATGTTTAATACGCAGACCTGAACTACAATCCAATGCAAGTTTTTATGTAATAAACGACTTTGTTTATATGTCTTTCGAAAAGAATAAACAATTTGAAAGCTTAAGTCAGCTTACAGTTCCCGACGTTGAGTGTTTGAATGATTGACAATCATTCGATTATATGCGTATTCAAAATTTACTAATACTTTAGCAAAACTGCTGGTCTGGCATGATTAGAAAGCGCCAATATGTTAATAGCATTTTATCAGAAATAATTTGATCGCGTGAATTTACAAAAAGCGATCTGGCAGACTGTACTTGGAAACTGCAAGTAATTCAAGTTTTTTGATCCTGCTTAAAGAAGGACAGAGTCGAAGAAAAGGCCCATATTTTACATAACTTCTTGCCCTAACACTAGAAGATAACCGGACTTAAAAAACAGAAAAGATTTTAGTTTGAGTACTTGTCGTTCAACCAGTTTAAAGCTAACCTAACACTAGAAGATAACCGGACTTAAAAAACAGAAAAGATTTTAGTTTGAGATCTTGTCGTTCAATCAGCACAAAGCTAAAGTGTTTAACTAACCATTGTAACGTGAAGCAACCACTCTTGCTGATACTGATCTGAAGATTTCAAAATTCTTTGTGAAAGATAAGAGGCTTGCACACATTTACTGGAATGGTCTGTTATTTGTTATGGAAACGAATACATCAGTATGTGTTGCCAAATTACTAAGTCATCAACCTATCTCGTGCCAGTTGTTACCTGGAAATAAGTCTTAAAATAAATGACTATAAAATCACACGATCTAAACTCTATGGAATTTTAAATATCTATTGTTTTGACTTCCAAACGTCCTTGCAACAGGGACAACTTGTCAGTATAGTAAATTTGGTCAAAATTGCGGCCTTTAGGTTAGACATAGAAATATTGTACATGAATAAGCGTCAGACGGATAGAGAGACCGACAGTCTGGGTTAATTTATGTTTTGATGTTCGATTCAGTAGCATCAGGTGTTATCGAAAGCCTGCATTCGTTAGTTATGGAAGGTTACATTACACTCTTCTGATGGGATCACCAACGTTATGGATTGGCCGGGTTTTACTTAGCATAGTACATTGGTTTCTTGCCGTTGGCATTAATCGAGAACTTTCAGGAAAGCTTTTCTCCGGATTCTTCCAGTGAATGCCGCACATATCTAGTATGACGTCAAACCAAAAGAGGGAGTAGATCAAATAAATGTCAAAACTGAGTATCAGGAAATCAAGTATGTTTTCACGACCTGAATCAAGACTTTTTTGTATCGCTTCGCACTATTTCTTTTAATTAGATATAGTTACTGCTAAGTATCTAAGCCTCTTGGATAATATATAGCATAAGTTTATACCCACTATCGGGAAGACAAGAATTGATTCATTCCACTTCAGTAAGTGTTTAAAATGGAAAAATTGTTTTTGTGAATTGCTTTAAAGAATACTGAACTTGTTCAGAAGTTTTTTAATTTCAATCTTCTCCTTCTCTCTTAGAAGTAGAATCGAAAACTAATGCAAGGTGACAACAACAACTTGCTCTAAAGTTATTGCAAAGTGCATAAAGTTTTAAATATATATTGAAAAGTCAACATGTGGTTGTAAAGTGATTTTCATTTCTCTTTAAATCAGAAATTCTCCAACAAATGCAATCGCAATTGCTGTGTTCGCGAGTGTGTGCGTTGTCAATATGCTTCTTTAGTACTGAACGTGCATGCATAAATGTGCATGTGCGTGTTTGTGAACCCTTTCGAAATACGGTTCTCTTTTTATCTGCTGCTGTTGAGCCTGCTGAAGTTAAAACGATATTTTCCCTAATCGTCTACTACTTACTGTTGATTGTGTGCGTTTCTTATCACGAGCCTCATAGAATACTCGGCTTAAGTAAACTTTAAAATCTTAAGATCGTTTTATGTTCGTGTCATAAGTATTTGAGTTTATCGGTTTGTTAAGTGAAGACAAATTTTTGATTTGCGGGATCTCTAAGAAAACAGTCTGCTTTAAGGTTCTCGATCGTACGGTTTTTGATATTCACTTTTTTTAAAAGCAGTGTTTATTTATTCATTTCGCTTTTTTTCATTAATATTTTATATGTATACATATACATAGATACAATAGAGAAATATTTAAAAGAAATTTTTCATTTAGAGAGATCACATTAGTGTGGCCAAGAAAAGCAAAAAAAAAATAAAAATAAAAAAAAGAAAAGAAAAGAAAAGAAAAAAACATAAAAATAGTTTTCAATGTCTGCAAACATAAACGTATCAGGAACCAAAACACCAACGGCAGCAAAAAAATCAGACCGCATTAAACCGGTTGAAACTCTGGTTTTGGCAAATATTGCATTTAAAGCGGAGCAAAAACGTTTGAATGGTGACAACAGCGTTGGTCGCAAAGAAGATGAAAGGATTACAACTGCGGTTATGAAAGTTTTAGAAGGATATGACTGGAATTTAGTTCAGGCATCCGCCAAGTAAGTGCAAAACATGACATATCCAACATATTCACCGTGTATATCCATCCTCAATGTATGTATGTGCTTGTGACTGACTGATTGTATGCCATTCAGCCGTGAAAAGAGAATATTTGCTTGTTCTTCACACAGGATTAACGGATGCGGTTGTTTTGTACGGCTTTGTTTATATTTTGACAATTTTGTTTATATCGTACCGCATGTAAAACTTGTCATGTATTGACTAATTTGATCGTTACAATGTGACAAACAAAAAAGTTCAACTTCTATAAAAATAATCCTTTAATATGAAAATTGTTTCTATTTTCGTGTTCTTCTTTTTTTTTTTTTGCTTCTTTGGCTCATTACGTTTAATAATCAACTACAGGAAAATATAATATTGCAGAGGACAGGAGTTAATTAAAAATTATTTTGTTTTTTTTTCGTCTTCTTTATTTTATGTTCTACCTAAAGGTCGCTATTTATTGTATTAATTATTTTGGCAGAAACTAATGCAATTTGGGAATTTTTAAATACTTACTGCCCTCTCGTGAATTACATGCACAGCAAAGGTTTTTGCGAACTCGTAAGCAATGCGTTAATTAGGTAAATAATTTATGTGAGTTCATTACGAAACATTAATGATTTAGGCAGCTACGAGTCCAGCATTAAATCAAGTTACTTATCGTGAAAGTGGCTCGCAATAAATTCACACAATTCTTTAAGTTATTTTCTAAACATTAAATTGTAGGATTAATCTGCTTCTAAAATTAACTGAACGTAATTTTTCAGCTTAAATTTTTTAGATAAACGTTTGACTTCGAAAACTCTTTCCTTTTGCTTTTTTGCCCTAAATGTAAAAAATAAATTTGTAACTTTAGCTAACTATTTCACGTCACATCACTTGTGGTACGAGATATAGTGAGTGTGTGTGGATATATGCAACACCCAGCAATGTTTGAGATGGATCAGGTTCAGAACAGTCTCCTGATGGGATTTACACTTGTTTGTCTATATCTCTTTTTGACTGTCTGTCTGTCCGTCTGTCTTTCCGCCTCCTTGTCTTTCTGCCTTCCTTGTCTTTCTTATGTCTGTTCCCGTGTTTTATTTAATTGTTAATATTTTATAATGATCAAATTTGAACAACGTAGATCCCCATAAGAATTCTTCTGAAAAAGGTATAGTTTTTTACGTTTTACAAGTAAAAGCCGTGCAGTTTTGAATTAGACAATGCTCTGTAGGGCATCCAATGACAGATGATACTATTGTTACCTGTTTTTGCTATACTACATTTTATTTGTAAAGCAATGCCCTAAAGACAATTTCAGTTTACTGTTATCGGAGAAAATTTTACTAATTCAAGAGTTTTGCAAACTTTTAATTAAAATGTAATCAAATGATGCGGGTACGGAGTAGTAGAATGAGGTACGCAACATCGTTAGTGCATGTTACCAAACGACCGCGAAGCGAAGCGTTCTGCTTTTTTTGTTGTTGTTGTTGTTGTTTTCTTATAAATCATCAGTGATTGAAAGCACGCACTTGAAATAGTGTTTTGATTCCTAGAAAGCAACTCAATACACAGGCAGCACTTTTGCCTCATTGTGGATGAACTTAGTTTTCGGAGCTAATGTCATAGTAATAATGTTATAGCTTGTTTAAAAATACTAATGCCTTTGAGATGCACAAAGTAAATATTGTGTTGTTGCTTCAAATGAACTTTTTTTTAACTTGAAATTTAAATTAATTAATTTTGAAAACCAACATTCTTAGCAAGTTCAAAATATTTGAAAGGATTTTTCCATTATTATTATGTATGGCCGTTGATCATTTTTAGAATCTCCTCATTTGCTCTTGGATGAGCCTTTGCACTGAACGGAAATAATATCCAGAAGGATTTGAGATCGACCCACCTTTTATATTAGCTGAGCTTGTTTGTTCGTCCGTCCGCTTGGTGTGCTTTTGAATTTGGTACATTGACGTGTTTTAACCCTAGAACGAATGATCGGAGCACTTTTTCGACTCCTCCGCCAACTATGCCGCCATTTTAAATAATTGTTAGAAAATTGTGGGAAAAAAAATGTGGAAAACATCTGTAAAAGATTTATTTTAATGCATTGGTTGACATTTCGTAAATAAACTCAACGAAATTATTCATAGATTCGTGTCCGTACGGTAGCGTTATTTCTTAAGGAGAACCCTTCCATCTTTATTAGTATCTTAATTAATTCCCAAAATCCCGTAATAGTTAGAAAAGTCAAAAAAAGCTTTTGCTGAATCAAAATTTTTTGAAACATTTTTCAATAATAATTAGTCATCTTTACTCGATATCGCTGTAAGCCGTTTTACGAATTTTCACAAAAAATTTTGTTTAGCTTTGACTTTGAATGCAAAAACAGCGAATTTCATAAATTCTGCTCAGCTGCGATTAGAATGCATGGAAATGTGTACTAAACCGTTATATGGATTTCGTGCTTATTTTATAGAATTTGTGTGTGATTAAGTCCTTCATTAAATGAATCTACAAAGGCAATGAGATATGCTTGATGAATACACGCACAGTTCAGAGCTGCATTCTATTGATTTCTAATGCATTAAACAAAAGTGCTGCAGTCATACGTACATACACATGCACATAATACTACGTTAATTGATATAGTGATTAAGAACATGGTTCATGTGTTGTATTAGTCCTAAAATTGTTTGTACCTATTCATCGTTTAATGATATTAGACATTATTTAACGGTTTTCTATAAGCCGATTGCCTTTAAAGAGACCTAAGTTTACTGTTTAAAATTGTATTCGGTTTTTGCCCTTTCAAGGAATCTATTTTAAATGTTAGCAAAAACCGGACGAACATTTATTTAATTTTAGTGAAACGGCAGCAACATGAGTTGTGTTAAAAAAAAAAAGTGACTTTTCAAATTTCATAGACTATACCCAACATACCTTGACATTATCAACCATTTTTTTATTTTTAGTCTATTTTTGACAAATATAGAGGTTAGATGTGTTTTGGTTTACATGGCGGTTTTTTGCTATCGAAACAAATTGTTCAAAGAGTTTGTAATAAATTTTGTGCGAAAAATAAATTTATCTTTAAATGTTAACTGCGACATTTAGTGAGTTTAATTTGGGCAAAAAAAGGCTTACAAGTGGTACAAGTTCTTCTTCACCAAAGTTGAGATGATGTTAAGGGCAAACGTCCGCCTTGGACATCCCAGCAAGTTAACAATCGATGAAAATGTTGAAAAAGTGAAGAAAATTGTTGCGGAGAATCGTCGAATCACTATTAGAGAAGCTGCTGAGGACGGCTCATGCCTTGCAATTGCTTCTGACGTTTTGGGTATGAATCATGTGGCAGCACAGTTTGTTATGAAATTGCCAAATTTTGACTAAAAAGCCTGTTGCATGAGTGTGGCTCGGGAGATCTTGAATGACGTCAATGACGATCCAGATTTGCTCGAAAGAGTCATATCGAACCACAATCATTTCAGCGGAAGCGAACAGAAGAGACAAAACCGAAAAACCCGCCGAAAACGCGCCAACTTGGCTTAAATATGACTGTTTTACTCAATGTTTTCTACGAGTGCAATGGCGTGGTGCATCGTGAACTCTTCGTAGAAAGTCGCGCGATCAAAAAGGAAGATTATCTTAAAGTTATGTGCGGTTTGTACGAAGCAAATTGAAAAAAATGCTTGGAAATGTAGAACAAACAGTTACAGTGGATGTTACGCCAGCCCATACGCCCTTGCTTTTTGCTGCCCTGCGACTTCTTCCTGGTCCGCAAACAGGGAAGACCCATGAAAGGACCGAGGTTTTCCACGATTAAAGGGGCAAGGTCGGCATCGCGGGAAGAGCTCAAGGCCATACTAAGAAGCATACATTGGAATGGCTTCGAAGATTGGAAAAATAACTGGAGCAATGTGCGTTATGTCTAAGGGGGACAAAATAGATATTGATAAACAAACAAATATTTTGCAAGAAAAATAGAAAGCACATTTGTTTTTGAGCACGCTTCGTATACCGATCACCGACAGTTCAAGAAATTCTGACATTAACTCATAATTTTCATGAATAATTTTTCATAAACCTCACGTTTTCGACGTGAGATCGCGATGGAATGCTCCAAAGATGATCTAAAGCGATAGGCTGAAGGCGGTGCAACCTTATGGTCTATTGATCTATGCTTAGCTATTTCTGTTCAATTTTCTCCTCGAAAGTCAGTGATATAATAGGTTTAAGTGATCAAATATTTCTCTTGGGTAACGTGAATGACGATTGACTTCAATTGAAACTTATTTACGATAATATGTAATAACTAAAGGCGTATACTTTTAATATAACATCCAAAGGTATAGCCTATGAAATGTTGATTCAAATATGTGGACGTAATCCATTTTAAAATAAATAGTTTACATAAGAAATTGTTATTTAAGCTTTTCATTAAATATCCTTTCGTTTCGTTTGTTTGAAAAGAAAATATATAAACAGTGTAATATATTATTATTGTTGTTGCATTTAATTCTCCAATAAAATTACAAAACAAAAAAAAAGTTCTTTAGAAAAACATGACATTTAACGTGAAGTACTCAGCTGGCAATTTTACAAATTGCATACACGTTCACGTTCATTGTGTGTGACATCATTATTATTATTAGAAAATGGGAAATCTAAACTTTTCTCTACTGTCCTTCTCGGGTTTGAAACATGTTGTTGTGGAATAGCGATGATCTCCACACACTACCACTATCTGTGATTGTGTATTGTGAATATACTTAAAATCCATACAAACACTATTTCGGCTATTGAACCTTACGTTAGCATTTCATCCATAACGGAAAGTTTAATAAAGTTTTGCCATAGGAAATACTTTATATGAAACACATACTAGATACTTTCACATGGCTAACATTTGGAGGTATCGTACCGTAGAGTGGCAACGACAACAATCAATAATAGCGAAGGGGAGAAAAGTTCATCAAACGAAATTGCACACGTACATTGTTGTTGTGGGATATTGGGTATTCACTGCATCAACATGTACATTATTAGGTGTCCATTATTGTGCACATTAAACTACAAAATACCTGCTTCGCTTTTTACTGCACTTATTTCAAGTTTCCTTTAATTTAGTACCGTAGGTACAGTCGAACATTATTCAGTATTCGTAAGACTTAAAATGTGCAATAGAAATTTAATATAAGGCATCCATAAGGAATTGTGCAGTCCTTTGATGAACGGTTTAATATGGCAATTGAACTATAAATATATTTTATAGGCTTTTTAAGTCTTCTTTAGCTTTTAAGTTTCCTTTTATTTAGACTTAAGTTTGTTTATACAAAATGCAATTGAAAAAATGAAGAGTATACATGGCTTTTATAATGTTTGGCGAGTTTGGCCGACATTCCATTTCTTAGAATAAAAGTGGGAATTTATATCGTATATCTGTTGCAGTTTACGAGCAAGTATCCAAGAAACATGAAAAGCAAAGGTGTTTTTAGTGTCTGTTGCACAGTCGAGTGGTTGTTGTAAACGTGTCCTCTGACCAGCTTGCACTATTTTCAAATTCTTTCGATATCTTCAATTTCGCCACCGGGAGAATATATACTGCAGATACTACGAGATTGAGCGGACATGCGGACAGACGGACATGCTTAAATGCATTTTGAATTTGAAACTGGCCAAGAATTTATACACTTTGCTTCTATACTATTCTAAATGTGTTGGAAAAAAAAAAAAAATTAAATTTGAAATTAGGTAGGCTTGGCCGATTTTTTTCATTTTTGTACAGGTAGTAGAGCATCGCCCACAGAAATTGAGTTCAAATTGTTATAGGTTTATCTGCTGTAGTTTGTGAGCAATGAGCAAAAGGCTAACTTTCAGATGCTTTTGGAAGATTACTTCACGCGGCAATGTAGACGTGTTCTTTGACCAATTCGGCCTATTTTCAAAAACAGCCAGCGTATAAGAACTTCCAATGTTTCTACTAAATTTGAAGTCAATAGCTTCATTGAGAGTATTTGCAACCAACATTATACAGACGGATAGACGGACAGACGGACATGTTTAAATTTCTGCGGAATTTGATGGTTATTGAAAATATATATACTTTGTGAGTGACTGAAGCCTCCTTTGGGTTGTGGCAAATGTTCTGATAAAATGAATGTGTCCCTCGCCGTGTGGTGGTGGCTATAAAAACCGTGGGAAAGCAGGATTGCGTGAAGTGAACTTGTATTTGCCTTTTGTATGGAGCTTCAATAAACAAAACAAGTCTGAAGGAACTCAACACTTTGCGGGCAATTGAGTGAAAAATGAATCAATGCGGGTGTGTGCTGAGCATACAAACGAAAAACCCGTATCGTCAGTAAAACTTTAGCAGTGTTTGTGACGAGTAGTGGCGCGTCTGTATGCGTGAATTCAAAGAGGATTTTGAAATCCATTTTGGAAACCTAATTAAGGATGATTTGGTTGTTAAATGTCATCTATGTGCGTGTTTTCGGCATAATTCAACCTCCTTTGCTATGACAGGCGAATAACATAATTGTTAACGACCTTTGCTTGGACAAGTGGGAAATATTTGAAAAAAAAGATGACTTCAATCAATGAGTGAATTATTTGAAGACATGCCTTTGCAAGAAAATGTAACAATGAATCGTGGAATGTATTTCGAAAGGCACATATCTTCGGCTACGCAAACTCATATTCTTAGTCTTAGTGCATACATAGTTTCATGGTATGGTATTTGCCAACGTCGAGGCGTACACTTTAACACTAAACCTACCATGCGCGATAAAATGATCGATTTTAAAATTTCGTTTAAAATTTTTCACATACAACGTTACTGTATGATCATGTAGCTTATTGACTTTTCCTAAAATATACATACAACCTATTTTTCGAAAGTCGGGGGACGAGGTTTTGTTGTAGCATCAGAGAAATATTTTGTTTACTATCTACTTTACTAAGATACATATGTTTTTTTGACCGCTCATGGTATGATTAGATAGATATGCATGAAATGTCGGTAGGTTTAGTGTTAAAAGATCGGTAAACTATATAAAGAAACTTTTTTAATGTTCAATTATCAATAACTGAACTATAGTTTTTTAGAAAACTTTGAACAAACACGAAAGTGGATAAATAAATGAATTCGTAACATAACCTCTTCACGTGCATATGCAAAAGTTTCATTCAGTTATGAAATTTAATTATTTTTTTTTTTTTTTTCTGTTTATATAAATATATTCGTGTACATAAGTACAGTTATCGTTGGTAGAGAACAAAATAAAATATTCACGTAGTTAAGTGTACATGTTACAAGTTACGTTTACTTAGTACTTGCATATGCAAATTGCGTATCCATGCATTGTTTTCAAATATACATCGTTGCACTCACTCCGGCATCTATAGGAAGAAATTCTGGAAAAACTGCAATGAAAAAAAAAAAAGAACATGTAACAAAATTGTATTCAGCTGGGGCCGAATCTTCTCTACCCGGTCATATTTATCTTAAAATGGAATAAACAAATTTGTTTTTTTTTGCTGTAGTTTATAAGTAACGAGAATGTGGGCGTGTCTTTTAACAAATTTAGTCCGTTTGCAATACCTTATCGCTTCCAAAGTTCTTATCGATGCATTCACATTTGTGACTAGAAGAATATTTGTCACAGGCATTTCAGAGAGAGACAGATAGACAGACGTACCTGCTCAAATAGATTCACAATTTGGTACTTGTACAGAATGCATATACATATCTCTCTGCAATGTTCTTTTGCACGTTGAAAATGTTTTAACAAAATGAGTACATTCTCATCCTTCGGTGATACGTGTAAAAAACGGAATGAATTTCCTATCTCTCCATCTGATTGCGCATCCATCTAAATTGCACTTACGGCACGACTATGAATACAGAACCAGGTATGGAAACTCATCGCGAAAGAAATGCCTTTATATGCCTTTATATTTATATATAAAGAAATACATCACGTTTTTGTTTGCTTTGAGTGCGTATGAGTTGTAAGGACACTATATGTATATGTATATATATATATATCACTACCGAGGAATGGGGTACGCTGGATTTGTTTTTCTATTTGTAATCGGAGATCCAGTACTGTGTACACACTAGATCGGTGTAAGATACGGAATAAATTTATGCCTATTTGTCTGTCCGTCCATCCATCCGTTAGTTCGTGCTATTGTTTCCCTGCTTATCGCTATGCTTGGCACGATTAAAAGGGCAAAATTTGAAGTAAAAAGCAAAAAAGGAAAAACTTGACTTCTAGCGGAGGAAAACGGATCAAATTTGAAAACGACAGTGAAGTGCACAGTAGGCAGATATAATTGCTTCAGATTTTTTGATTTTTTTAAATTTGTTACTCTCGCTCACGCTGAATTGTTACTAATTTCATAGGCCTAAACATTTCTACTGCACAGGTATTAAAGGTAGCATCCACGGTGCAAGAGAATCCGGTTTTTGAACATTACGGTTTAATCGGTTTTTCTTTCGTAGTCAAATTTCAAGTCGAGATTGACAACAATGGTTGATCAAATCAAGCTTGTGAGAGCTTTTATGTCCGTGTGAAGAATTTGAGTCAACACCATAGCGTTTAAAATTACAGTCCGTATGATCCCCCAAAATGAGAATTGCGAAGTTTGTGTTTTCCGAAAGAAAAGTTTAGTTTACGTAAGCTTTTGTAACGAAATCTTTTGTAGGTCGTTTTTCTTCGGTACCGCGACTGGAATTTTGGGAATATTTATGAAATTATGAGGTTTACAAAACTATCGTTTGCTAATGACTTAACTTATAGTTACAAAACGATAGTTACATAGTTATAAACGATTGCTTTTAAGTTCGTAACTATAAGTTACAAAACGACCCTACTTTGTCAATTCGTGCAACGCTTGATCTTTGCTGATACGCAAAATGCCGTTGAAGGAACGTCTTGAAATTCGTACGCTGGCGATAACCGATTACTGTTGAGTTATTAAACCGACAATATACTAAGAGTGATTAGTACAGTACTTGTTGCAATAAAAAAAGACGATTTGCTTGTTTCTTTTCTTCTGAGCAGCGAAAGGTTGAACAAAATTTTCATACTGTCCGCCTGAGTAGCCGAGTAGGCAAATGATCGCGACTAACGACATAATGGTCGTGCATTCAAATCTGAAGTGCCGTAGAGTTTTCAATAAAGCGAATAGCTTTATATGCTTTGTCCATACGTCTTCGGTCTTAGAATTTATTTTTCTGCCTAAATTACATGGAAATTAATTAATCAATATACGAATGGTAGATGTCTTTAAAGCTCTTTGCCATTTCTCGACCCGTCTCCTCGGCAACGGGATATGACAAATCTGCCTTTTTTCGTAGCAACAAATTCATTTTGTTTGCCATTCCACGATTACTTAGGGATTTGTGTCGTGAAATTTTGAAGACTGCTATTTTTTTTTTGGATATAACGACTTTTTCGGAATAAACCGTTGTATTGGCAGTCGGCGTAAAAGAGGTCCGCTGCAGTCCATTTTCAATAGAATTTGTCTTTAACACAAACTACAATATATTTGCGGATCAAAGTTTATTAAAGAATCTGAAAAATTTGCGGGCAGATACCAAACGAATTGACCGACAGGCGAGGTTAAATCAGAAAATCAGGAAATCATTCTGAATCAATTGGTATAACAAAAGATTCCTATGTCCATTTGGCTGTTACGCTTACATCCACATACACTTAATTTATCCTGCATAAGAGGTGGTGTAGGATATAAATATAGGGAATATGTATGATAAAGAAGTGCAACTGATGAGAAAGCTTTGGACTGCCTATAAAAGAAGCTTGGTTGGCTTATTCGCGCCCTTTGGTCAGCGTGACTATTGTCAATTATGACGATTGGTTTGTGTAATATAAGTATACATGAAGTGTAGTGTCGCCACGTGTACAGCCAACAATCGCACATTGAGAAGATATTGTGAACAGTAACTACCGACACCCCTCCCCCCACCATTCACCCAATCAAAACTTTTATGTTTGTAGGCGAAACTAAAAACCAATTTAAATGTTCTCCGATCACAATCGGGAGAGTTTTCCAAAAATAAAAAAAAAACGGCGCCTACACATACATCAAAGATTTATTCCTAAATTTTATTGATATTTTTAATGACTTAACATACTCCGTGTACGGATAAACTGTGGAAGACTCCTCCTGACGTAAGACTCTTCTCTTCTACTTTCAATTTTCCTCTTTTCTTGCTCGTCTTCTGTTTATCAGTTATTTGTTCTAATTTGAAAATCAAACAATGACTAACGCCGTCATTCAATCATTGTTTACACATTCGTTTGGCAGGTAATTAACGTCAGTTTTGTTTCTCTTATAATAATCGAATATGATAACTAACTAACAAATCTTGTGCGATGATGTAAATCTGTATATATATGTATATATATACATACATATAAGTATACAAATACTGAATATACTGAATGCTTTACAAAAATTTTGTTAACCACAAGGAATTGATTCAAAGATCAACAAACAGTTAAACATAAATATACACACCACCGCAAGAATACATAAACTGTCAAAGTGTAAATTGATGTTAAAAAGGGAGAACCATAAAAAAATTACAAATGCGCAAATATACGCGTATATAGATACATATATATAGAGATATAGATATATATATATATATATATAATAATGATTCCATATATATATATGTATCTATATATATAATAATGATTCCATATATATATATATATATATACAAAGTATATATATATATATGTAGCTAAGTGCACACTGAATTCACATAATCTGACAGTTAGGCAGAAACAGAGAATTGTTGCTTATGATATAATATGGAATAAGTTTAGCATTCGAATTCAAAGCGTTGTTACGAACTAATTCAAGCGTACTGTAATAAAACAAATAAAAAAAGTCTTGCTGTCCCTTCAAGTGAATATAGCAGCTAGTTAAGGCGAAATTGTTTGAGTTCTTTGCATCATTGAGGGCGTGATAAAATTTTCAAAGTAAACCTTTGCAATTTTTTTCAATTTTTTTTTTCCGTTAAGGTGGTTTTACAAGTGCTTGAGAGAGAGTGATTTCAAGCCATTTTAAGAGTCGTATGCAAAAATCGCAACTTTTCCAGCTTAATATTTAAAATTTCGAGGTCTCCAAGGAGTTCCTTAAGTTTGCATCATTACAGACACACATTGTAGTAATCAAAAATCGTGCATGACTTTGTCACGTTGCTAACCGTATAAAGAAATGAATGTACATTTAAACAGCAGCTTTTCACTTATATACTTACAATACTTGGAGCTAATCGAAAACTGTTTTGAATAGTAAAGCAATTGCCATTTGTTTATTTTCTCATGTTCAGTACGAAAGCAGTAATAGTATTATTTTGCTTGTAAACTCCAAGAAGGTACATACATTTATTTGGATAGCATTAAAATCGATTTCACTGCTTCATTAGTAAGTTTTCGTCTTCCCTCGGTTATTTCAACACAGACTTACGTTTCATGGGTACCCGTGCAAGGTTGAATGCATTGACATGTCGTTGGCTACCAAATTTGATTAGAAAAAGTATCCAGGCTTTCTATTGTGGCCTGATGTTAGGAACAGCTCTTGGATCAGGCAGATTTCGAAAGGATTGTAACCCGCAATTAAACAAAGGTGTAGGCTTTTACTCTTAACATAACAAACATTTTCTCCCTCACACATAAAACCATGTTGTTTAAAAGCTGGCCTACAACTTAAATCATTCGACTTCCACATCGCAATTTTAAGAATTCACGCAAATAGTAGTGTACAAATCCAAAAAGTATCTGGACATTCATCTGTCTATCTATTAGTTCCCGCATTCGTTTGTTCGTCTCTCCGTCAATACAAGTTTCTATCACCCCTCTTTTGTATATATTTACATATCTTTAAATAAAAACAAGTAAAAACCCTAAACGGATAACAGCCGATCACTAAATACCCTACATCAGCGTACCGTAGTTCGCATAATGACTTTTCAAAGTAAGATATTGAAAGTGGTCGAAAAATTGTTCCAATCTGGACTATTTTGAAAAGCACGTGAAAATATCTTAACAAATTCGGCCTGTAGATTGAAGAAAACAAAGCAACACAACAAGACAGAGGGACAGATTAGATTAGAATCACTTTTTGAAACGATTGATAAAAGGGGGATCTATTTCATCTCCATCTGGGTGTTGCTCTTATATCCGCACGAATCTAATATACACTGGTACCACAAGTGGTGTAGGGTATAAAACATTAATTTGAAGTTGATTTTCTCATTTTCTGATTTCTAAACCTGATTCGGATCATTTTAAAGTGAGCAGAAACATAAAGTTTTGTATAATTGCTGGAGGTAGTTGGTATTCGTGACTTAACTAACATTTCTTTAAGTCTTTTCTTTCAAATGATTTAAGTGATTTTGTTAAGAGTCAAGAGTAAAGGAAGATTTTTTGTTGTTGTTATATATTAAAAATGTTAAAACTGCTGCTTAACACCAAAGCAAACTGAGCATAATTGAACCTATGGCAAAACGTAGCTCAACAGGACGTTTAATGCTATTATCATTGTTGTGTGATGCCGTGAAAATTTGTTTGTGCACAATTACTTATGATAATCACATCTTTTTTTCTCCTTTGCTGGGGTGACATTATGTTTACATATGTGTAACCGGAGCTACATTACTTAAATCTGCCAAAACGTTCCAATAAAAAGAAAAACTTGCATACGTGGCACATATGCATATAACAATTGTGTAAACAATCTGTTTTGTAAAATACTTTTATGTACATTTATCACCTGCTGAATAGCACCTACATGTGTGTAGTCGAATGTACATAGTTTTTCTTTCTTTCCTTTTGTGTTTTCCTTTTATTTCCTTTTGCTGGGAATTCACCGTAAATTCGAAGTTTACTCAAAAACTTACGGTTGACATTATTTATTAAGTATTTTGTTTGTTAAAGTTATAAAGAAAGACACAAAAATTTGTGCTCATTGATGTAAACTGTGTTTACTAGAATTTCAAGAAGAAATAATTCTTATTCTGCTCTTAGGCCGAGTCTTTTGATCACTACTACTCCTATAATCTTCTATTCTATAACGATATATGGGAAAATTATCCTGAAAGCTTTTCAATGGTTTTTCTTCCAGCTCCGCTGTATGTGAGCGATCTCATCGAAAATGTTTCCAATATAAGGCGCTGGGATAAAAAGAACGCAAGAAGTCAGTTATGTTGACGTATCATAATTAAATTTATAGTTCAATAAAATTCAGGGTAATGTAATCCCATCGATATGTAAGCACTGAACGGTTTATTGTTATACTTTCTCTAAAGATAATAAGACTAACTAACTAACACGAGAAGCTTGTGTTTTGATAGTAACTCGCGGAATAAATCGCGACGAATTCTAGTTTTACAGAGCTGTTTGATTCGTAAAGCACGGTAGTGGGATTCTTTTTGAAAATAATGCGCAATCGATGTTAATTTATTTATATCACATTTTTATATAGATTCAGCTTTGAGTATATCTGATAGGTTTGTATACAAAGCATTCTCGACAATAGCAATTTTTTTGAACAAAATCTTAAAAGAATTTTTTATGCCTGCATTTCAAAATTAAATAAAGAGATCTATGTATCTTCCTTGTATTATTAATTAGTATCTTTTTGTTCTAGAAGTGCTAATAAAAGTATTTAGTGCACAATTATTGTTGGGTTAGGGGAACTTTGACTTAAGCATCTATATAAATAAAACATTAGATTTTTCAAGAAAACCCAGTTGAAATAAGTGAAAATGGTCCCTTGATACTTACACAGAAGATTGTACATTAAGTGAATTCATTAAATCAATTCGTAGTTGATGTTGATGATATTTCCTTTGTAAGTTTTCATTTCTATAGTTGGCAGAACGATAACATTGTTTTGTATAAATATTATTTCAGTATTTATGATTGTATTTATTTTGTACACATTTTTGATTTATCATACAATGTGTCATACGTATATGTGCAGTTCTTATTGCCCCCAAAGGCATAATGAATGGAAATGCAAAGACAAGCAAATAATTTTGCTTGATAAAGCAACTTCTGCGTATGTGTATGCTCACACCTAACGTTTGCAAATTTACCAAAATATGTTGTTATTATACGTTTATCCTTATGTCCAGTTACTTGTCTTGTGTCCTCTATTTAACCTAAAGGCCAATGCGAATTGAGTGATATACAATAAAAGCAATTAATTTTTTATCTCTACAGCAACGAGTTCTATGGCTTTGTTTTGCGGAAATCTATTCTAACAAGTTATAAAACGGTTTGAACGAATTTTTAATACCCTCCAAGTGATAACAGGGGTCAAATCACTTTGACCTTTTTTGTCTCTCTTTGTTGGCTTTAAAATTCTCTAAAGTGAAAAATGGTGTTACAAGCTGCTTATTTTGGTAGGATTAAGCGGTCGAAACGCTTTCAATGCTCGAATTATATGTACTTTGCGTGTCCTGAATAACTTGACAGCATTTCAGCAGCATTTCAAACATAATTCTGCCATGCCTTTAAAAGTGTTTCAAGCTAATGAGCGAATTGCTGGTAAAAAAAAAATTTCTTCAATATTTTATTTTGAGATTTTAAAAGTATTTGTATTGAAAGTATGTTCTCGGAATTTCGGAATTTATTACTTCTTTGGTTCTTTCCATTTGAAACGGATTACCGTGATATTCGAATTACGATTTCCGGGATTTACGTAATTCGGCGAATTACGGGAATTTCTAGCCAGCATTTGAAGTTACTTTCAATAAATAAAAATGTCGGCTTTTTTACTCAATTTTCGAAAGATTTAAAAAAAAAATTTCTATTCGATGTCTTTCTGTTGAAATCAGTTCTTCGGAAATATCCTACGACATCTAACGCAGTTACGAGTCACATTTGAAGTTTTAGGTGCACACTTTTGTGACATATAGCCGAAAAGGCCAAAACCGCCTCCTGTCGCCCTTTCTCTTATCTCTCTTAACCAATTGGGAAAAAATTGTACATGTCTTAAGAGCTCTACTTCCATACGTCAAACATGTAGACATTTTTTCCCGTTTAGCTTGGAAAAATGAACTTAAAAGTGAGCGTAGAATTCCCCTTACATGTGAGTCTCACTTGGTCATTTAAACCAAATTTTTAGTCTCTTGTAGCCGGCCTTAAGAAATGTGTGCACTGAACTTTGCAAGCCTTTCAGGCTACAAGTTAGCAGACTTGCTAATTTTTCAGTTCAATTTTAGATGATTTTAGGAATTTAAATAAATGTTTGTATCAAGCTGCAGAACTTATTTCTATCATTATATTATATTACAGCGTTTGTGGGATAAAAACTGGGTTCAAGGGTTCAAGTCTCAAGTGCGCTAGAGCTTTCGATAGAAGCGAGCATATGATCTAAGTTGTCCGGTAGCATGTAAAATCCATTATATATGTAAATAAGCTATTTATGGAGGGAATAATTTATATAAATATGTTCCTATCCACCTTAGTGGCCGAGTAGGGAAAGAGTCTCGACTAACAACTCCAATGGTCGTGGGTTTAAATCTCACGAGCGGTAGAGTTTTCAATAAAGCCTTAGTTGCTAGTGCTTTAACACTTCAATCTTGAGATTTAATCTCTGGCGAAATTTATAATAATAACAATAATAATAAAAATGTTGCTAAGAAAGGGTTAAATTTGTATCTTTCTTTCTTTCAAATATTATGTAAAGCGTATTCTAATTTATTAATTTATTGCTCAAATATATCGAAATTGCTAAACATTTTTTAAATCACTTTCAACACATATATACATAAATAGTTATAAGAGCAAATAATGCCTATACAATTATACATAATTTATAAAACAAATATTTGTTAGTTTATAATTAGTTTTGTTTAAAAGCGAGACTATTTTTACCCTCTAATGCTTATTTTTCATAAATATTTAATCATAGAAACTTAAACATTTGCCGTAAGCTATTTTCATACATTCATGTGTCAGACATTGAAGTGCGTGTAACCAAGTATTCATGTACTAAGTATTCCCACTCCTACAACAAAAGTTATTTTTTTGCCATTTGTGAGAAAATTAGGTAAATATTTCCTATTTGGTCCATCAGTGGGGCAAGTGAAAAATTATATATGTAATGTTAAGTCGTCCGACATATATCGTTACAAGTGCAATAAGTAAGTCAAGAAACAATTTGTGATTTGATTCAATATGCAGAATAAGAAGAAGAAGGACCAATAATCAAGACATTATATAATGAGAATTTGTTTGATAATTTGATTGGAAACGGAAAATATAATTGTGTAATGATGAATTGTTGTTCACTGTAGTCAAAAGTTGGCCGAAGATGAGCAAATTATATGGGCAGAGGTTAAGCAGTCAATTCATTAAGCTCCTGAAAATGCTGAAAACTTCAAATTCTAACAGGGAAAATAGATTGATTTACAAGAGGATTAGATATTGATTCAGAGAGAGAATTGCAAGCCGGGAAAGAAATAACAGCAGTATTGAAAGTCTTCGCGAACAATATTCGAATGCCTATTAAATAAATATGAGAAAAATGATAACAATAAGTAAAAATGTCTGAAACATAACTTCCGGCAGCATAAATGAGAAAATGTTGCGAACTTGAGAGTAAGCTTACTGCGAGGTACGAATTCTGTGAGCGTACTAGTGAACCGATCAGCTTTTGGGTCGAACGTCTTACAACCATTTTTTTTGAAAGTTTGCGATTTAAAAAGAATGAAAATGATTTGCTTGGTGTTCTGGTGGTAATTATGAATATAAAAACTAATAAATCACAGTTTCCTTTTTGTCTTTGAAGCTCTGTTGTATCCTTTTACATCATCTTTGTGAGCATCATCTCTACCTCTTTCCCTTGTTGAATATTTTTCTTTATCTACAAAAAATTTTTTTTTATCGTCTATTGAAGGTTTTCTAAGAACATATTTATCCCATGTAAGTCAGGGATTTAATGTACCTGCATATGTGTAAGTAAATTTTGTGTACTTATTGTTGAACATTTTTCGGTGCAAACATTTGCTACTCGTTCACCTTGTAATCGTAATAATAGAATAAAGGAATTGCTCTCTCCTTATGGGATAAAGCCAAGAATTCTCAAGATGATGCTTAAAGTAAAAGATGCAGACATAGACATGGTACAATGAAATATTGCGAATTCTTTTTCCAGAAAGGATAGTAGAGAATGACTGACTAGGTAGCCCTTCATTTAACCCTATAATAATGGTAATAGCAGATAAAAGATGCAATGATTTGAGGTATTCAGGTTTAAAATCAAATAAGGATACCGTTTACCTAGGGACCGACACATATGTACAAACTAAACTTGAATTTAGAAGGGAGAAAGTAGATCAAAAAATAATTTGGTTTTCAACCATTTATCAAGTATAGCAAAGTCTAGATCAATATAAAGGCTGGAATAATAGCATGTGTTACGGCTCAGAATTCGTCCTTGAATTTGTCATAACGTTTTTCATTCAGTATGTATTGAGGTCTTGTAAGCATTCCGACCGTGTTGATCTAAACGGCTAAGTCCAAGTATATATGCTGAGGTGATGCGTTTGGACAGCTTCTCCAGAAATCATTATTCATAAATCTGTAAAAGATTGTCTTTGTTGACATTGTTGCTGTTGATCCACTCGAGTAATCTCTTCTAAATCTCATAGATAAAGAAATAATAAAAAAAATAAAATATAATGAGTAATAAAATCTACATAAAAAGAAAAAAGAAGAAAATTCCAATAAAAATATTATACAAGAGAAGACAGAAGTTAACCCACGGATAAATACTTTTCTTTTATGTACTGTTCATGTGAGTGTAATAAGAATTTCTTTCTTTCACATTATTACTACCACTTTACTTCAATTTGTTCATACGGTAGCAGATGTGTTCAACCATGTAAATATGTAAACACTTTAGTTACGGTATTTTCTTTTACTACTGTTGCTGCTGCTACTTTGTCGCCTATAATTTAATGTCACAGCTTACAAATATTATTTTTTTATTTTATTTATTCATGGACTTACGTAGTGGCCGTTTTTATTATATTTATGGTAAAAGAAGAAAAAGAAAAACCAAACAAACATTATATTCAGTTCAAGTCGACTTTTTTATTATCTCAGATCCTTTTAGTTTACCCCATGCTTGAGCAACTTAGGGAAAGATTGATCTGAATAGAAGATTTTTCTATCATTTCCTTACGTTGGGCAGTTGAACAAAAGTTTTTATTGGTATTGTTCCTGGTATATTTCCTGGGCTGGCAAGCAAAAGTTTGATATCCATATCTACATATACCATAATATTATCCTTAAAATGTTTATACCTAATGATAAGTTAACATAACTCTCTGACATGTATATAAAAATGGCAACATGTACCTGTCGTGTGCAAATTTTATTATAAGCCACAAGAATAAATGGATTTTATTAAGTTTCTCATGAGTGAAAGCTTGAAAAGCCAGACTCGTTTTAATAACAGAAAACAAATAACGAAGTACAAGAGAGTAATATTCCATTTGTAACGAATCTTGGATGACAACGATGTCTAAGAGATTTTTAAAATATTTTCTCCACAAGTTGTCCTCCGGATTTTTTTGATAGTTCAGATAATAGATTTTCGCAAAATTTTAGATCAACAGTCTTCGTTGTGTGTTACATCATTCTATAGTTTCTTCACTTCTCAAAGTAAATATCAAGAATATATATAATAGTCGGCGACCTTTTTGTGGTGTGGAACACCAGCACTAGTAAATCTAGCTAGAGTTCGCGAACATTTTTATTTATGTAGATTAGTGCACATGAAGGAAATGTAGCAGTAGGTAAGGAATGGTAAATCATTATAATTGGGCATAGCCGATCCTCTTAGGTACACTATCTAACTTCTTGTACTACACTCCATAATAAAAGTCTGATATTTAATAAAAAGTAGAATGCTAAGATAGTTTCGTTCATCGTTGGCTGTTGTGAAATTAGCAAGTTTTTGTTCATATAACGGCGTTTTTAAAATACAGCGTAGTGTGGGAAGTGGGCGTAAAAACGATTCAAGTAAATCCAGTTTTTGATTTTGAGCTAAGACATGTCAGTAAATCAAACCGATTTTTGCGGTCAATAAGATGAATGCAAAAGCACATGAACAGATTTTAGACGGATGGACAGATAGGTATATAAACGGGAGAACGGATGTAGATGGACAGATGGAACCATAGCCAGTATTCAGATTTAAGCGGTTACATTGATTTTGAAATTTCAAAAAAACTAATTTTTTTTTATATTGAAATTTAGTAACACATCAGGTCAAAGAGTCCCATCAATCAGAGTAAAACTCTAGGTGGAATAGTTTTTCGAAAGTTTTATCACTTCCATTAATTTATCAATTTATTATTATTTTAAACTTAAATTGCTTTCATCCCAAAACTTTTTCTCTTTTATGAAACATTATAGCTTTTTTTACATAAAACCCCGCGAAGGATATAAGATTTAATTCTTTCTAAATCCTCCTGTCAACCGAAAACATTGAGCTCCTTGATTTCAAACTTTTTCCTGGCCACTGCGAGGCTACGTTTTCTAAGGGGTGCTTGAAAATCATATTTCGAGGATTGAATTGTCAAATGTGTGTATGTGAAAATTTCACAAAATATCTTTCAAATACAGCCCTTTTAAATGCTTAAAGGTTTGCATTACATTTGCAAAAAGAAAAAAGAAAGAAAATCTTTTTTTTCAAGTCTTTGAAAGCTTATTTTGAATCAAAAATTATATAAAAAGCCAACGGCGCGATACGGCGCATCATTAAATACCGTACACTAAGACTTTTCAAAAATGTTGACCAAATTGCAACGTGTGGGTTGAGGACAGGAAAACCAGACGAACCGAGGAACAGAAAATCTTAGAGCGGAAGGTGGCTAGAAAAGCATAGATCGGTTCAGAAAATAATTCGGAATTGATTGGTGTAATAAAAAGTGGGCCTATTAAGCAAACGGAGCAGGATATGAAAACATTTATTGTATTCAAGGGAAGAGAGCGTGATTGCTGATTAAACCAAACAATTTATGCAAAAAGTGTTGTATTATCTAGTCTTTGAAATATATGGACTCTCTACTGTATGCCCAACACATGTTATATTCTGTATATCAAGAAAACAATGAGCAGACAAATTGTTCTCAAGAGTCCAAGGATATAAAATAGTTTGTATACTAAATTGATTTTCTGAAGTGTATTTCTGCTCGTAAACATTGCTAGGAACAGAATTAGTAAATTTCCATTCCGGGTATTTACAAAAGGAATTTACTATTGCCATTTTCAAAATATTTTTTGGTAAAGAGGAATTTTTGCAGATCATATTCAGCGGTTGTGCAAAGATGAGGCGAATTTATTGTGGAAAAATAAAGTAAAACAATATTGTTGTTTACAAGTATCAGTTACTTAAAAATTTACAAAACATAAAAATTGATGGGTAAAAATAATTGCGGATAGAAATTGAAGCCTAGAGATAAGTGTAACGCAAAGGAATATTATATGAAAACATTTGCTACGAATCGAAAATATCTTGAGAGAATTTGCATTCATTTGCATTCATGCAAGCACAGAGCATCTCTTAGTAGCTCATCATCAACAGGACGTTTCCAGTTTCTTTTTCAGATCGGTAACACACAAAATACTGGATTTTATATTCTAAAAACTGAAACGATAAGATGACGCTTGCTTTTTTTTTATACCTATTCTTCAGAGCCTTAATATCTTCTACTAAACTTTATATGGAACTTGGGTTACTAAAAAGATTTTTTTTCAGCTTTTGGTTTATATGAGAAACCTTTGCTCAGTTCATAGCTTATGAAGAAGTTACCACGCATGATACTGAGATTATAGATCCGGGATTGTGTGTATCTCTGCCGCAAATTTTGGTTCGATTGGGTTTTCCCCGTTCAAGATTCGGGATTCTTTTCTAAATGTAAGCCCGTGACGTGTACTGCCACGAGTATTATTCGTTATAAAAATGAACATATTGATATTAAGATACATGCTATGTATAAAGAAAATTTAGAAAAATTGAGAAAATTACAAAAATTACTTCGATCAGGGAAAGGCATTTATCTATGGCTATATATTATAATTATCGCTATCTCTTTAAAGCCAAGCATTTATATAATTACTTAGCTGCTAATATTTTTCATTGACTATTAGAGAGTAAGAAATTTTCTTGCAGAATCCGTTTCTCCTTCTAATTAAAAGTTTTGATAAGCTTGTGAACGACAATTGCACTTTAAATTACTTGAGAAACTATCAAAATATAATTTGAACTGAACGCGTCAAACATATGTTTGTAGGAGTGTCTGCCGCTGTTTTAAAAGCGAATATTGCTTTTATTTTTTTGCTTGAAATATTATTTTGTTTTAAATTTTAACAAATTCAATTCTAGAGATAAACAAGTGGATGGATGACCATTAAAAAAAAAAATTGGTAAAAATCAGTTTTTTTTTTGTGTTTTTTTTTAAATATGTAAATGCACGCGTACCCAACCTCAAAAGGAGTAACAGCAATCGCACTTAAAGATATCAGTTTAATAAGATTTTCTTTTCGTCTCATTTACTACAAATAACAACAACCAGAATAATTGCTATAATAAAACAAATGTAACAAAGAAAAAAAGAAAAAGAAGAAAAACATACTGAGAAATACATTAAATAAAAATAAGAACAAGACTAGCATCAGCCATACAAAGTGACGACTATATGGACTCTGATTAGGATGAGACCAAGCGTGCACTACACACAAGCTCATATTCAATGTGAGGGTAACACATTTACTTTGAGTTGATGCTTGCAAAATACGAATGAATTTAATATAACGTTCTGTCGAGCTCTTCGCACCGGAATAGATGGAAAGACGAGCTGTGCAAATGATGATGATGATGTTGATGATGATGATGCACTTCGCTTGTCATATGTCTGCTAGTTGTTTAAGTAGTTAGGCAGTCAGGCAGGCAGGCAATCAGTCAGTCAGTCCGTCCGTCCGTCCATCAACTTAGCCCGGACTTCTGCTTTAGCAGTTTTTGTAAGAGCAAGCAGATTGGAATGAGAAAAATCAAGTTATGTGAATATGTGTGTGTATAAAATCTTTGAAGAGAACCACATTATAATTGCATATCGCAGAAAATGACCAATGCGAGCACAACGGAAGAATTTTTTTTATATTTTACTTAAATCATTTGGATTTTTGTATTAAGAGGGAATTTTAATTTCTTTTTGTCTTTCCTTTTCTTTATCTTTAGATGATTTCGTTTATCACTTAATAAGCGATTGGCGCGAGTAATGAGGGATTCTGTTCAAGCCACATACCCATCTGCCATCTCCCATTCGTACAAAGATATATTTTGCATACTATTAAAGTTTTCATTAAAAAAATTTCATTAAATTGTTTCTCAGAGGAGTGTAAATGCATCATATATATATATGAATTGTTTGTCGAATTTTTTTTTTTTTTTTTTTTTTAAATAATATTCTGCTTTAGTTCAATTATTTCTGGCCCCTAAAAAGAAAAAGAAAAAAAAAAAAAAGGAAATTTGTTTGCTTTATATATAAAATACAAATTTTTAATAACTTTACTTGAAACTTTTCTAATTTAATAAACCCAAAAGCAAAAAATGAGTGCTTTGCCATAAACCCATGCGAAGCAGTACCAACATTAACCTTGATATCGTTGAAAGCCAATGGCAAAAGTCAAGTTAGATAAGCGAGGAGACGAATCTTGGATACTTATCGACTTTATTAACGTACACCTGTTTTGTTAATTCTGATTTGCCTGCCAGACAGTCGATCGTGACCATATGCCAACATTACTTTTGCAGCCAAAAGGTGATTACTTACATTAATGTCCGAATATAATCACTTTTTTCCTTCATTTTTGCGACGTGATGGACTAATAGATGAAAAGTTTGACAAAGACTTCTAACCTTGTGTTGATCTGTAGTTCTTGGATATGGATATTTGAAGCGATCTCTTATTGGATTATTGGATGTCACCATTTGCATTATAAAACAATTATACTCCAAACTTTTGTAGTAGATTTATGAAAAAAAAAAAAAAAAAAATTTATTTTGTAAAAATCATTATGCGTTGTAGAGATTTTTCGATGGTTTCTACGTCCAACGCAGACGACGTATAAAAATTTAATTTCAAACAAATAAAATGTTTCCCAATTGGATCTTCAATTCGTTTATAAGACCCTTCTGAGTTTAAATATATATATGAATTGAATTGTTAATGTAGTTGCAAACGAACAAAATATTTCATAGAAAAGCAAGGAAATTTATTTTCGTTTTGAGGGTACTTTCGGTAACCATCATCCATCACGTTTTCAACTTAAATTTCATTTATTCCTGTAAATCCTGCAATGCAAGAACATCAAAATGTGTGTTGTGCACATGTATAGCTTTTATCTCTACTCGTCATACCGTAAGTATATTAAGTTAATCATTGCGGATAGCGCATGAGAATATAGGCAAGGAAGACCCCTTCAAGTGTATGTGTTCCTCATCAGCATAATAAATTAGATCGTGTCTGACCGCAAATTGAAGTCACTCTCGCTATCTTAATACTTGATCTTGTCTAGAGATTTTTCTCAATTTTCTGCTTCTCCTTTCCTTAGGCTAAGCTCAGTCTTTGCTTTTTCGCATAATCTGTTTTCTCTTTTTATTGCGAGGAATATCTTTTTCCCCGGTTTCTAAAGTAACCCAAATGGCATGTTAGTAAATAAATTTCTTGTTTGATCCGCGTGTAAGGTTTCTCTTTCGATATGCTCCTTGCAAGCTTGTTGTTTCATCAGAAGAAGTTTATAAATCGTCTTCTAATAAATAATTTTACTACAATCTCTTGAGCAAATTTCAAGTTATTCTTAACTTTTGTATACGATCCTTGGCTGTTGAGGTCGTAATTTTAGATTTGCTTGGCAAGCACGAATGATGGACGTATGGATGAACGACAAATGAATTCTTCGCTAAAGGGACTGATAAGCTTACACTACGATGAACAAACAATTTAGAAAACATAGCTCGCCTACTTAGGAAACATGATTTATATCAACAAATAAGAAAATTGCATTCGGCTATGGCCGAATTTTCTATGCGCGCTACTCATAAATTAAAAAAGAATATATAAATTCTTATTGTTGTAGTGTATGAGTAAAGAGCAAAAGCCATTTTTTTCCTTTGCTTCCGAAGGCAAGTGCGTTCTTGGTTTGTGTTGGACTGAGGGCATGGATTTTGGCCTGTCCCTCCAATTTTTATATCAACCTGCGTAAGAGAACTTCCAATCAATTTGAAGCCGATGTCTTTGTTTTTGCGACCAGAAGAATGTGTGTTGCAAACGTTTTGAGAATACGAATTTGCTCCCATCCCTCGGTATTGAATGCAAAAACAAAATAAACAACGAGTTATTTTAGCCTTCGACGAGACTTGCCATCATCTGCATATTCTGCTAAGTTTGTAGTAATCATTCTAAACTGTATAAGTAGATCTGGTAAATATGGTCGTATTTCAAATAAAAGCTCAAAAATTTCAAAAAAAAGACATTTTTCAATTCGTCCAGAATTTCAACTTAGCAAACACATTCCACGCAATAGTAATTCTAATATTGAAATACTTAAAAAATGTCAATCTAAGACTTTTTTTCGTCTAATTGTTAACGCTCCGTGGAAACTATTTGTGATGACCCGAATTTTCCACTTGTTAAAAATCTGTGACATTGGTGGGAGCGGACCGCATTTGTTAGACAAAAAAATTGTAGACATTTGATGTCTTCTTTGGCATTCGAATGGTGCACCCCCAGTTCCTTTGCAACTGCTTTAGTGTTTAGATGTGGGTTACTCTCCGACATTGACCGAGACGGTTGAGAATAAAATGGCAGGTTTGGCAGGTCCAAATATTTACAATTTCCCTTCCCAACATGTAACATAGGTTTTAGCATGTTTTTCACTCTGCATTTCCCAACTAACTGATGGAAGTAGTCCTCCCTTCTTATATCCCACGAGAGACGTACTAAATATAAGAAACCACATGACGAGTTCTACCTGCTTGTCTTGACCTGATAAATAAAATTATCTGCAAGTAGTAAAATATGGCGAAACTTTTCCGCTAATACGATAATTCGACGACTGCCTTCAAAATATCTTGTTACACTGATTAATCAAATACACCCTTCGACAATGTCTCCTCTAAAGGAATCTAACGAAATGAGAAGATTGAAAAACATCATGTACTGAATCTTCAATTTAAAGATTAATCGATTTTTGTTCTTCAAATTATTCCAATGAATGTTCATACCCTACACCACTTGTAGTATAAAGGTGTACTAAATTTGTGTGGATGCCTGCGACACTCAGAAGGACTTGAGAGAGAATCACATTTTATTGTGCCGATCCATTCAAAATTACTTTCTGAAAGTTTCATGTACATCTGTCCGTCTTGCTTTCGCAATTTTTGAGATATTTGATGGAATTTGGCAGACCGACACGATTTGCTACAGGAACGAAAGCTATTGGAAATGCTTTGGATCAGACCACACATTTACATTACAAGTTCGCATAAAAAACTTAAAAAGTCGCGTCTTAAGCGAAATGGTTTAGGGTATTCGATTATGGGGCTTATCTGCCTATAGTTTCTTTACTTCTTTAAGTTTTTTGTAGTTTCTTTTCACCATTTATTTGTACATCGCATCTGTATTGTTATGTTGTTTCAGTGGGGGACAGTAACTCCTGTTATTTTCTCTTAGCTTACCGTAATACTTATTTATTATCTTTTTAGAAAGTTTGTTAGTTCAATATGTAATAAAAAAAAAAAAAGAAAAGATTTCTTAAAGTACTTTGAATGCTGTAGTTGACGTATTGTATCTAACAACTTTTTTCCAACTTGACGCTATGCTGTAATTGAAGAAAGTTTAGCTTTATGCTCCAAATCTTTGCGAGTTCGAAGATACTGAGAAGAGGTGGAAAGATAGACAAAGGACAAATCTGTGTGTATGCTTTCAAACTAGATGATGCCTTAGTCTGCCATAGTCGCTAAGTTATCGATAAAAATATTTCAAACTTCCTGCAGAGATATTTCACTACTTGTGGGTTTGCCGACGAATCAGGTCTGTTTTGTACTATGATCTATGAAATTAAGAAATAATGGGCCAGGTTTTCATTTGTTCTCTTCATCTCTTTCGTGAAACTGATAATTTCAATTATTATTAAGTGCGAAGGCAGGATCTTACAGCTTCTCCTTCTTAAGCTTTCTTTTAGAAATAACAAAAAAAAAAAAGAAGAAGAAGACTTGCAAGACTTGGTTGGAAATTTACTTATTAAAAGGTCAGGATAGCAGAAAACTTTCATAGCAATTAACTTTTTCATCATCGTCGCAACGCCTTGAGTGAAACCAGTAAATAATTAAAAGGATTTTTACTGCTTTTTAGAAAAAAAAAAAAGAAAGCATTTTTTTCTGAAAAGTTATTTTATATTTATTCGTATTTTCTTTCCTCCCTTTTTTCTATTGAGAACAAATGGCAGGGAAAAGGAACAATTATGAAAATAATTGTCTGAGTTCTTCGCTCTATTTTTTTTCCTTTTTGTTTTTTTGTTTTTTTTTTTTTTGTGCAAATAAAACAGCAATAATTATAATAATAAATAAAGAGGGGAAAGCAAAAGTTGTTTTGTATGCACATCATAAACAAAGTCAAACAGTTAACGTGTTCAAGAGCGGTTATGGAATTTGTTGTTGCTTAACACTCGTACTGTTATTGTTAAGTGCGCTGCATTACTTGTACGTGAGTTTGTGTATTGTTGTAGAATTATTGGAGTGTTGTATAGCTGCATAAGTGCTCGAAATGTAATTTATTTAAAAAATTCTTGTTGTCAACATTTGATTCGTTAACACCTAACCGCAAAATTGTTTTAGACAAAAGATTTTCATAAAAAATAATTTGATTGCTTTGTTATGTATTTTTTTTTTATCTTTGCTACGCAGACAACCTTCAGATCGTAAAAAGGATCATATAAAACGTCCGATGAATGCGTTTATGGTATGGGCACAGGCAGCCAGACGAGTAATGTCCCAACAACATCCACATTTACAGAATTCTGAGCTGAGTAAATCTTTAGGCAAATTATGGAAGTAAGTATGAAGTCATACATACATTTATTCTTTCTCTTTCTCTTTCTCTTTCTCTTTTTCTTTCTTTCTTTCTTTTTAATTAGATATTTGTTTGTTCTTTTTTTTTTTGCTTTAAAATGTTTTTTTCTTTTTTTATGGCTTGGTTTGTTGTGTGTTCTATACAAACATTTATTTTATTTCCCGTGACATTTTCAAAAAATTAAAATTTTATGGTTCAGTTCATAACAAAGGAGATAAGACATTTTGAATATGGTAATCGTGTGTCTATATATTCGAACGCTTCATTTAAAATTTATACGAAAGATAAGTTGCCTATCTTTTTATCAGCGGTTCTCTAGTTTTCGTCGCTTTTCTTTTGATTGCTATTTTTATTAATTTTCGAATTCGGTCTTTTGTAAACATGTTGGCGATCACTTGTTTGCTTATATTTCAATACATATGTGCACAAGAATATACGTTTTTTTTTTGTTTGTTTTTATTACACCGCGCTATAGCAATTTCCTTGAAAGGTCAAACTACAATTTTCGATGGCTTGTAAATTTTAAAAATTGTTCAGATTAAATTGACCCAAAATTATACCCGCTTTCCTGTCATTTCGTAATTTTTATAAACATATCTATGTGTGTGCTCTTGAAAGCGCGGGTACATACTTAAGCACACTATATAGTATCTATCTACTTCATGTATACATATATAATGACCTAAAAAACCTGTGTACACTGAAAGGAAGTGCTACTTCCTTGTTTATTTGTTTTTTTTTTTTTTTTTTGCTCATCTACACAAGGGAAGTAAATAAACGCCTAGGAAGGCATAGCACTTTTTTAATTAACCAAACAACCTACTTTTTTTTGCATACTTTTCCTTAATTAACTGAAAAAGCTACATTCAAAAGTAAAGTTTAAAAGTTTGTGCAAATGTAATGTGAAAGACGGTGAATGCAAATTTTCGATCAGGTTGCCTGATGTGCATAGAAGTGATGAAAGGAATATAAATATACATACATACAATGTATATACATAGAAATGCATGTCTCTATACGACGAAAGGTAGAGCTAGAGCGGGTGTGAAAGGAAGGAGGGGGGGGGGGATAACGAGTGAGAAAACAAGAAACTACTTGAATACCTTTAAACAAAGCAAATTCAACGCTTCCACTAGAACAATTTCTCTACACCTAGCAGTCATTCAGATCGGCTTATATTTACTTTTACAACAACTCTTTATAGCACTGGAAATCTTGCAATAAACTAATGACGTTTTATATGAATGTTAGATATCTGGTTTCTTGAATTCTGTTTACCCAGCTGGTGGTATTATATCGCAACTGTGTTCTTTACACGCATTGTAGCGAATATATATTATATTGGCTGAATGTTTTTAATGCCCAAAAATGTGCGCTTAAAAAGCTTATAAAATATAACTTGATCAACCTTTACTTTCTGACAGTGGGAAGGACATATATTGTATTCCTTACATTGATGGTGCCACTCAGTAATGGCTCCGGTGTTCTCAATTTTTAATATTTTTCAGAAAAAATTTGCTTTTTTAATACATACATATATACGCCTAACGTCCCCGTCAAATTACATCATTCCGTTATCATTCCTTTCCCTTTTATTCCAAAAAAATTTATTAAAAGTCCCTTCTTTTAGGGCTGTTACAGTGGTCCTAACCTTTAAAAAGAGAAAAAGATTTTTTAAATGTCCTCAATTTTATAAAAAAAAAGATTCTAATCCTTTTTACACACATACCCAAGATCCCAAGAAGAGCAAACGTGTTGAAGGAAGTTAAAGAGTTCAAGATTTAGTAGCCTTTGAAGCCGTCAAGAAGCGCTTCGCTCGTAATTAGCAAGTAATCGATGATTTCTTTATTTTCATAAACACATCACCTTTGGAACTTATTCAAGGGTTTGTGGTTTTAACGAAACCTAACGGTAAATATCGGAGAAGTTTCACTACCATGTAGGATTCACAGTTTCTCATGACTACGAATATAATCGTTATTGAAATTTTGCAAATTCAATTTGTCATTTCTCTCGAGCTCATTTAGTGTTGTGCCGCTTCGCTGTTCAAAAGCGGTTCCGAAGAACAATGCACTTTGTTTTCATCAAATTCTTAGAGAAAATTTAAGAATAACCAAAACTGTTGATCATTTCAGTATAATTCAACAAAAATAGGAGGCAGCTGCTTAATGTATTTGGGGATCTACGTTTTCTTGCAATTCTTGCCGCTAATAAATCATTCGCCAGAAAAATAATTCACTTAATAGAATATTAGATTAAAACGCTATAGACGGAGAAGGTTGACCAAGACAGTCCTATTATAAAGGCATAGCTTTCATGAGGACCGTAATATAGGTTACGTAGGAGTTCAAAAAATGTAGTTAAAGGTCCAAACTTGTCATACTTTGTCACCTCACTACTTGTGTCGATTTTCTATTAAAAATTCCGGTGTTCTCATGGTAATGACTTTTCCAAACCAGATCTTTCCGATTCAATCGCACAGAAAATGAATCTGACATGATCGGTGTAATAAATGGCAGTCTTTTGTGATGTTGCATACCACACACCCCGAAAACTGAGTGCACATCACACCACAAATGAAGAGGTTTACAAAAACATAGAAATAATATTGTAATACAAACAAACAAAAATTTCATTTTCCTTTAAGTTATTCCTAAGCTAAGAGATAAGAAATAATCAAAAAAAAGTTCAAGAAGAATTTTAAATGTTTTGCACAAATCGAATTTAGTATAAAGTTAAAAAACAGTATTCAAAATATTCTATTACTACTTTTTCTTATGCACTTGCAGAAACCTCAAGGATACGGACAAACAACCTTTTATGGATGTAGCGGAAAAGCTACGAAAAACTCATAAGCAAGAACATCCTGATTATAAATATCAGCCGAGAAGAAAGAAAGGTCGTAGTTTAGCGACGACTGCAGCTCAATGCAATGGCGGCTCAAAGTCAAGTTTAACGCCACAAAACACATTAAGCACAACAGTAACAGAAAATGCAGCCATTGTTGAGGATAAGTGTAGTAATAGCACAAATGTTCGAACAAGAACTTCTGATAGTCACTTGCTCAGCCATCGATTAAATGCCAAACAGCAGCGACAGCAAACACAATTGCAACAACAAGTGAATAGAAATACAAATGTGTTACATGCGGAGATAAGTGCACTTAACAATGAAACACTAATGGAAAACTTAAGTACTGCTTGTAAAGCTACTTTACTTACGCAGAATCATGATTTGCATGACGTATTAATGGCTTTACCAAAATGCGGTAACGCTGAGGGCTTAGATTCTACTGGGAAACGTTGTGATTATGCGGCGAAACGTTTAGATTCGCCCTGCTCAACGACAAGTTCATTGCCCTCGACAGGTGCCAGCGCCACGGATGGTCAACCTTTAACCCCACCAGCTACACCATACGCACGTTCTCTTTTAGGTCAAACGTCGGTGGGACGTGCGACACATATGCCGCAAATAGTTGATAGTTCAACTGCTGAATACAATTTGCTAAATATTGAGGGACGAGAATTTATAACATTGGATGATTGTCAGTTTGGTTCAAGCATAAACGCTTCTTCTTCTGAAAGATTGACTGACGAGCTACCTTCATATTCAATGCAATTTTCCGCAAATCGTTCATATATACCGCAAAATTCCTTAGAATTTCAACCGTACGGCTCAAGTTGTGGTTATGCTTTACCGTCTGTTTCTTCGTCTGTTGTATTTAGCAATGTTGAGTGTGGCTCATCGCCTACGTCACACACCATCGAACCGATAAATTACTTTAACATGCCCTCTCCGCTTACAAAGAATAGCGAACGCGTGGGAGTACACACAACCGCAGAACATGGAAATGATTATTTGGCGCCGATGGCGGCCTCTCTTCAAACCACAACCACTACGCATGATGAAGACATTGAAGTTGATATAGATGAACAATACTTTATGGAACAAATAATACCAACAGTACCAAACAATAATCATATAGAACATAGAAATATTGCAACCACTACAACAATGCTAAACACTACACCTCCCAATGCTTCCGCGAGGGCGATGACTACATTAGCTTCAACGTTATCAACATCTGGCCCTTCAAATATAACTAATTCCACAAAATCGTCGCTACAGCATAAAATTCACCATAACACGCACATGTTACCATCGTCGGAAGCAGCACTACATGCGAAAGGCATTGGTGGAGCCGTCCTTGACGTCGTCGTTAAAATGTAATAGTATTGCAAATCATTCACCAATAGCCGCACCTTCGCACGGCAATGACAATTTCAATTGTCTCTATTCAATATCACAGCATACCCATGCAGCTTTAACGGCGACAACAAAAGCAACGGCGGCGACAATAAATACACTAACCGCACACCAGCAAGACCAATTGTGTTCAATGTATGGAATGGAAGGCCAACAACAACAACAACAACAACAACAGCATTGTTATGAACATCATAGCCATCATGAGCAAAGCTTGCAGCAGCAGGAACATCAACCGATTAGTGATGTTCCGGGACCTTTAACGGTGCGAAAAGTCTCACCTTTGCATTCACAATCACTTTGTTATTCACCTACGCAACAAGTTCTATGGAGTAGTTACGTGCAACCATAATAAATTTATTTTAATTAAAGTATTTGCTTCATCAGCGTACTATACATTAAGATATCCGCGCGTGTATATAGTATATATACATGTTTATGTATATGTAATGTTATATGTAATATTAACTTATCTACTCTGTATGTGCATAGAGTGCTCGGGTTTAAGGGGGTTAATTCTGCAAAGCTGAACCCATTATCATTGCAAGAACAAATAAGATTCCAATTTCAAGAACTGTATGAGTATTTTATTCTCTATGATACAGGATTAAAAAATGTAAATCTACCGTGAAATCAAAGCTCAATTTAATTAAATATTAATTTTTTGGATTACAGTGTTCGTATATCAGAGAATGCCTGTAATATAATTACAAATATGGTACACTTTTTAAATATTGTCCTGAAAGGGTAAGTTCTAGTTAACATCCGGCGATAAACTCAAGGATCTTTTAAGTATTTATTTATTTTTTTTAAGAAAATACAGTGCATAGGTTTTCAAGATTAGCAATGCCTGCAATGGGGTATAATTAGAATGCTAAACACAGTCATACAAATCCATTTGGGTTAAGTATAAAATTGTCATAAATGAAAATGCATCTCACTGCGGTTTCACGATAAGCTTAAAAGCTAATCACTCATAGTGAAATCATAGTGGGATCTATTTTCATTTATAACGGCGTTGTACTTAATCCTTAAAAAAAGCATTTGAATGCTTCTCGTAGTTAGCTTATTACGAGGTAAAATTGGATTGCATTCGGCTTAATTCTGGTCGTGTTGGACTTTATTTTTAAAGTTAATGGATCAAGAGGAGCGTTTGCGCGCTTGTTTTAAGTTTAAATATTAGAAAATTTAAGATGGATTGTCAAAACCATATTTATCGATGACCAGTTCTTGTTCCCAACATAAAGTTATAAAGTTTGCTTCGTGCGAAAAGTGCAAATCTCTTTCAAGAAAACAAAAATTTGTAATCAATAAATTTACAACAACAGCAGGTTCCTTTAGTAGAATTGGTAGAGGTATGCTATTCTCTTGAAAAGTGCTCCAGGAAGCTTGTTTATGATGACGGAAACTTAGTAAGGGAAAAACTTATTTACTTAAAGAGGAAAGTCCTTAAAAAATCGTATTTTTGGCAATTTTTTTTTTTTTGGAATGGGAGGGAAGATAATGTAATAATAACACGCGGATGGAATATTGATCGTATAGTTTTTAAGAATTAAAAAAGATATATTTTTGAAATAAATATATTTAAAAAACTACAGGTCTGGAGGCATTAGCGCGAACAATCTTTAACTCGCGTGTCTCTCCGGAAGAAGAGCCGATGCCATGACTTATGCGACTATTCAAACTAAGGTATTAAATTTTAACTTTTCTTAATATATTGACTGCGTACCGGATTTAATAATCTTTAGTTCTCTTCCTTGAGTCCATCTACTTGCACTTACACTGCTATAAATCAGGGCAAAATTTGCTAATGACGCACAGATGCAAGTGAGAGAAACAAACCTCTGTTGTCAAAATGAAATAATCGTCAATTGCCGGGGCCCACATCAATGATGAAAAAAGTATTATGAAGAGATATAGATTTGTGGAAAGAAGTATAATAGAGGGGGATAAATAAAGACAAAAATTAGAGAGGCATATAGTTTGTGCGTTGTTTAGAAAGTAAAGCATTTAATGTAAATTACACTCAGAAAATAACCGCATATGTTTTTTTTCTAATGTGAACCAATCACTTAGAAGATGCCCATTATTCGTGTGCTACCTTAACGGGCGAAAAGAAATGAGGAAAGAGAAAAAAGACAAGGAAATAGCTACAACCTAGTGGGTGCATGCGCTTCACCGACTGAGCATTTACTATAACTGCGAACAAAGTGAACTCTATTTACCGCATTGAGATTTGATTTTTACCTGCTCTGCTATTCATGCGAACATAGTGGAAACACTATGTTAACCATAATCTCGGACGCTTTTGCTGTCATAAAGTAGAGTTCATTGAAGTAAAATAGAAATAAAATGGAAAATTTTCAATCCCTAGACCTTTCAAAAGAAAAAGGCATCAATATACTCTGTGCCAGCAAAATGCGCTTATCTGCCTGATTATGACGCGACAAGCAAAAGTTATCGCAAATAATTTATGAAGCAACAGTTAAACTTGAAATCCATAAATTTTTATCAATTATCATAATTTAATTTAATTTTTTTTTTTTTAATTATTCATCATAACTTTTGTCCATTGCCCGATGCCAGAAAGCAATCGGATATTTTCAAAACGTGAGCGTAAACATGCGAACATATTATTCTAGGCAAGATCCGTAATAGCAATTTTGAATAAAATTTAATTTAAATTTAATTCATAAATTTATAATGCGCGTATTATCCCTGTTCTGATCCTTGGTGTGATATATATTGTTATATATATGTATACATAAATATATATAAATTTTGCACAAACCTAGGAAGATACAATTACATGCATTCATTATCCCCTTGTTATAACTTGTCGTTACTATTGCATTGCTGATGGAAAAAATCAAAATTATGTGAAATGAAAAAAAAAAAAAGGAAACTAAAATAAAATATATTTTCTTTAGCACGACGGGAAATTGTAAATAAGTATGTTTTAGCGTATCTATGTAAATGTCACCAATTCCTAATAAATCCATGTCAAAGGATAAAAGGGCAAATAGTCCCATGAATTATGGCTCTTGTCGTCGTATAACACGATGTGAATAATACATAAGTTAGTAGTGAAAAAGAAAAACTTTCTTTCTTGTTTCTTTTTCATTCAGCGTAAAGAATATTTATATAAAAGGTAGCTTTATTTCATTGTTTTTTTTTTTTTTCCAGTATGTTTGTTTCCTTTTTCCATTGTGCTGAAGGAAATGTAAATGGAATAAATTCAAATTAAATTCAGTGTAAATGCTTGTATTAAAAGCTTTCAAAGCAATGGAATGCCAAGGCGACGAACACAAACTTTCAAGTGTGTGCAAGTATGTGTTTCAAAGGTGGCAGGACGGCATGGTGTGTGACGACCAGAGATAAGTGTATTATTTTAATGCAATTCTATTTAATTCCGCTAACGTTTACACTGAACATATTTCACACTGCGCATATATATAGAAAAAGTACGTTTACTTTTGCAACATTTTGAAATAAATGCAACGAATGCACATTTTTTTTTTTTGTTTACATTTAATAGTTGTGTTAATAACGTTCATCATGTAACGAAATACGCAAGCAAAGGCTTGTTCAACTATACTTATGATTGAAGAGAATCGCAAATGGACGCATAAGCCTTTATCGGCTTTCTTGACCTTTCGTAATTGAAGTCTTGTCTAAAGAATTCAACCTGGGCTTAAGTTCTAAGAAAAATTCCATCAAATTGGTTAACAAATTTGCTCAACGTGAACCAAAATTTAAACGTTTTAAACGCTATAAATAAAGTTCGGTGTTTCACAAGTGTATATACATATATATAGTACATAATATATATATATATATATATATATATATATAATACATACATATATATATATATAATACATAATAATAATACATATCTTTTCTATTATTGTTCGATTACGTACTTATCAGTTAATTAAAGCAAATCAAAACATATTGCGAAGTCCATGGATACCTCAGTTTACTGTATTATAATGAAATTGCTATATGTTTATACTCCACGAATGGATATAAAACTAATTAATCCAGTGAATGGATTACAAAACATTGAAACTCTCTTCCTTAATTTACTGGTGCACACAAAAACACACACACACACACACACACACACATACACATACTAAACTAGTATCTAAAACAGAAGTAATATATTTAATTATCAAAGCCAGAAACCTTTATGTAACGGAATATTATATTAATGTGGTCAAAAGGTCAGACAGTCGAAGGTTGTAAGGGATAAACGCACGTGGCATTATAAAGCTAGCTAGCTTGATATTTGGGGGGAGTGGAGGGGGGTACATTTTTGGTCCTACAAACATTCCAAAGACTGCTACACACAAGAAATATGCTATGCACAAGAAAACCTTTACGAAGACAGACGGACCGGTACTTTTCTACCGGAGGGGTTGATCAAGAGTAGTCATCAATTCAGGGACGCATATACAGACAAATGGAAATGGATAAAATGAATAAAATAATCATAATGCGGCAGCAGCAGTGTGGATGTAACACGGAACATTTGTTAGTAATACAAAAAAATGTTATTTAAGAGAAATGTGAATTCGAAAATTCGTGTTGAACACTTTTACGTAGTGTAATTAGCGAAAGACCAAAGTTTTAATTATGTATGCATTTAAAAATAGCTAAACCCCGATTGACTTGGTTTTATGACGAATTAAAAAATACTATGGAGATAAGCCTTTAATTTGCGCAAATTAATATAAAACATAATCAGATCACTTACACAGTGCAGGGTATATTAAGTTGGTGCGAAAGTATGTAGCACCAAGACGGGCTTAAGATAGATTCGCGTTTTATTATACCATTTATTAAATATTTTGATAAAATTTGGTATACTGACTTCTTCTGACCCAAGGACGGACGCTATTGAAAATGATTCGGATGAGTGCAATTTTTCGACCACTGCCCATATTAAGTCATATATTGAAAAAATGTGATTTTTAAAATTTTGTCGACAGAACTCGCTGAGTATTAATATAGTTTGACATTGTAAAGGGGCGTGGAAAATTTGGTTCGCCTGCGTTCTATTTTTTGGATAACACGGATTTCCAAGAAATGTAAAATGTATGTGTAAAGATTGTTAAGATTTTTACCATGAAAACGTGTTCATGATAGTAATTTAACGTACGAATTAAGTAGACTACGGGTCTATTTTTTGGACGCCACTCCATATGAGATTTCTAATGAATAGTAAGTCCGTCAGTCATTTTTAATGTGTTATGATGAAAATTAGTTCATAATAGCAAATTAGCAAAAAAAAAAATTAGCGGCAGAGGATTGGGATTACATGGGTCTGTTTTTAGACCCTAGCATATATAGAGCTATCACGAAAAGCAAACGCTTATTTGGAGAGAAAGTCTAGTTTCTGACGGCGAATGAAAAATAATAAAATACAACAAAGCCGCTAATAATAAAAATCTGAAATACATTCCAGAGGTTTTGCGCTATGGCTAAGGGAAAGGGTTTATATACTAGGAAAATAGTCATAATAGTCACACATTCTTGCGTTTGAATCAGAGTGTGCTGCAGGATCGAGGCCAATCTGGCGCGGAACGTAAAAAAAATATTATTAGTCCGTTTTGTTTCTTAATCGCAATTTCAGCCGGCAGACGAACACAGTATTAAGCTATCTTTAGGTTGTCAAATGTAATCAAGATGTAATCTATCCTTTGTTGTATCTTCACGAAACGAATTGAGTTTAAAATCGAAAAGACAAAATCTTAGGTATTATCCGAAAGAGTATTAAAGAAGTAAGAAAGTTATATTGTGTTTATGGTAATTCTTTGATGCCACTACATCACTGTTATTACTGAATAATCTCATCGAACGTAAACGCACTAATTGGTCGATCAAGACAATCTGTACACTTGTTTTTCAAATGGCTTTTACTTATCTATTTATTTAGATTAATATGTTTTATAAGAAATAAGTTACACCTTTTGCCATTGTGGGCATGGTTGTGAGCAGACTACGCGTCCAGTGCTTAGCTAGGTTTTCTATCATAATTTTTGCAATCGTAAGCATTTGTATACTGACAGGCAGACAAAAGGATGACCAGAGAAACGGGTATGCGCAGATTAAAGAATATTTATCCCTTAAATGATCGCTTATTATAAATTATTACAAAGGGAAGGACTTATTTAGTAAACTCCAGGCTTTGACGCTGAATATAAATATATTCAACAAATATGGCATTACATTGAAAGGAATCTTAAGCACTTGGGCTGGGAGACGAAGAATGGCGGGCGTTAATATAGATTAACCTGAAAGGAAGAAAACAAGGAGGAACATGTGCTTGTAGTTGAAAGCAAAACGGAAACATTATAAAGTAAAATAGTTGCCACACAAAAACTTCCCTGCTTGAGTGAATTATATGTAAACTAGTTCCATAAACATTTCATTGCAGTGTGACTTAAATCTAATGTCATAATGGCAACAGCAAGAAAAAGATGAAGTCAACCGTAAACATTTGTTCATTTAAAATGATTATAATAAAAAAAGAAAAACACAATAAAATAAAAAAAAAAAAGACAAGAAAAGAAAGGAAAATGGAAAATGGAAAATTTAAAGCAAAAGCCGCAGAGAGGTTTCGGTTTCATAGTGGTTAGCCAAACGGTTGCTTTAAATTATCATATAAAAGAAGAAGAGAACACGAAGAATTCTATTACAATTATATGGTAATTTTGCTTTTGGTCAACGTTTCCTATTACAATATTTAAACACATTTATAGATTGAGAGCATGACAAAATTAAAATTGAATAACATTTTCAGTCAACAGTCAAACCATAGGAAAAGACTATGCAACACAAAATCTGAGAAAATCTTTAGTAGTGTTAAGACATGGCACAATTTGCTTTGTACCGTTATGACAATGTTGGAAAGAATTTATTAAAGGAAAACCGTTGTTGAGAAAAGTACGCAATAAGTAGAAACATTTCCGGGATGTGTTGTGCTTTTACGCATTCCCTATTGGCTTCTTTTGGATTTGTTTGTACTTACTTTATAATAACATTTTGGAAGCCTTTTTTCTACTGCATACGTTTGTTTGCATTCTTGCGGAAACAATTTTATTACATACCCCCCGTAGACTTGCAATTCTGACACACGTGTATGTTTATATCGTTGTAACGCTTCACAGACTATGTCATCAATTTGTAGCTTTTCTTCTTGTGGTGAAACTGTAGTATCATTAACTACCCGGAAGGTTATTGTGTGAATACATGACGGTAAGAACACTCTGGATTTTATGGAAATTTTGCTGAGTAAATGTGCTTTCTTACTTCTTCTTCTTCTTGTTAACACATACACAAATACTTATACGTAGGCTTATATTTATAAATGTGTTTTTAAAAAGTACGTTTACTCGTTTAAGCTTGAGGTCGTATATAGGTTACTAAGATGCTAGTCGGAAGGAAGGTTTGTTGTTGTACACGGTAAAAAAGAAAAAACAGTTTACAGTGTGCATTATAAATCCTTTATGCATATACATGCATGTCCTTCATCGCAGCTATAACGAACGCTCAGTCGGTAAAGGCATTATCAGCGACATCCAGTCTCTATCTCTTTCTCCCTCCCTACTTTAATTGTGACTGTCATCATATTACACATATATGAAATACGTCTTTCAGTTTTGATTAAAATTTAGACTCATGTCACTTCTAGAGCAAACCGTGCATATATACATGTATCCGTGCATACAATAGCTGCGCTAAGTTTGAAAAAATGTTTCTATTTAACAAACAAACATAGACTTGCATAGGATATCGCATAGAAACTACATATAACACCAGAATTAGAGAATCAATTTAGGTTGTCATCGCTATTACGAAAAACATATAATTCTTTAAAAAATCGTGGTCAAAAATTTCCAACATTGATTCACATCATCAATTTTCGTTTTCTTTCCTTTTAATTATGGCTTTCAAGTTTTTAGTGGATGGTTTAGGTTGTAGTTATCCGCGAGATGTTCTCTTTTCCAACTAAATATTATACGATATTGATACGCAAACGGATCATATATATAGCATATCCATCTCCATATAAAGTTTATTATTCCGCGAATAGATATTGAAAGTTAAGAAAGGTAATCTTACCGCTGCATACAGCGAATAGTGAAAACGTATTCTTCTAATTTATCCCGCGAAAGCATCCTTCTTGTTTTTCGACCGGAGTGCAACTTTGTCCTCGTTTATCGCCATCTACGCACATTAGAGTTTGACGGATTGGCTCCTTTGTTTCCTATGCGTTCAAAGGCAAAGAGATCTTCGCAATGTCGAAGAAGGAAATTTTGAGAAATCGCTATTCTTCAGGAGCTGAATTTTAACGTTGCTTTGTCGTTTCTATCATTTTGCTACATATAAATGTCCCCATTCTTCAGTTTTATTCCTTGCTTGGCTTTTCCTTTTCCTTTCGTTCACACTGTTTGTCTGCGTTTTGAGCAATTTGTCGTTTCTATCATTTTGTTACGATTAATTTTTTATTCCAACTCGTTCTTAATTTTGGTGTTTCTATTCGCTCGTTTTCATTTGCGCGTATTGCGGCGTATTGTTGCGTGCTTCTTTCGTCTCTGTGCTTGCTCTTAAGGTGGCTTTTCCTCCCTTTCCATAGCTCGTTCTTTTCCCGTCTCTGCGTCTTTTTCAAGACAAAAATCAAGATTAAAACAAAAGTAGAATTGAAGTGAAGAACACGTAATAGTCAGGTCGGGTCGTAATAACAGGAATAAATTGTCAGCGACTATTTCTCTAGGAGCTCTAGAATCTTTACTTTCATAAAGCTGGATATAATTACGAACTTTTCAATCCTTTCAGAGCCCTTTGCAAAAATCCAAATGATATCTATTGCTGTTGCTTAATCTTAATGTCGGATTCTTTCAATTTTATCGGCTCAATTGTCCTTAATACCCCTCTGTCGTATTTAAGTTAACTTGTAAGCTTAACCTCTTAATTAAATTCGAAAATGACCTGAATTTTTTAACTATTACCGGTTGCCAAGCTTTTGCGTGTTTGCAATGGCTTAGGAGTTCACTCACAACTCGGCTTTGTATTGCCTGTAAATTATTTTTCCAAAATTGACTTTTTCATTCAAACGCTCGCCCATTGCACAAAAATCATCATTTCTACGAAATCTTACATAATTGCATAATTGTGTCGGCATGTAGGTTAAGCGGCTTCGCTGCAGTTAGTTTGTTGGCGCTGAAGATATCCTCGGAGTTACCATTATTGAATATTTTCCCGAAGCAGTATTTTTTTTGAATATTTAATTGAAGAAAAATTGTCGAAAAGCCTCTCTTTTTAGGTCATTACAGTCTTGTCTTCTCCCTTAACGCAAACTAAACTTGAAGAAGTTTGTAAAGTATTGAAAACTCGTAAACTTAAAAATAATGAATTCTTGGCTGTTTTTTTTTTTTGTTCTTCGGTCAAACTATGTGACTGCTGGCTAACAAATAAATAAATAGCGCTTGTAGTGAAAGAAATTGAGAGAAACCGTTGTGTCACAGATCATTCCATTTCACTCCAAGCAATAGCAGCAATCAAAAGAAGGAAAACAGATCTTAGTATTGTACTGATATGCCTCCGTGTTTTTTTGTAGTGCAAGGCAGTAAAAAAACGTCTCGATCACGACCAACTTATCTGTTAAAGTGAATAAAACTTTTTGCTTGTTTTTTATTAAAAATGTTCACTGTTTTCGAATCGGTCTTAACTTATTTGAAGTCAATATTGTTTGCAATAATTTGTAGAAGCCTAAAGAGAAGTTTCCGAGTTAGTTGAGTTCTTCGTTGACTTTGTAACTTCGAATTACTACACATTTTGCTATCAACTCCTTTAAGTTTACATTGAATTTTGTTAAGAGGAAACTTTTCTTTTTCAATTATTCTTACTTTTATTTGGTTGTTACCTAGTGGCTGCTGATCAAAGAGTGCTATTAAAACTTTTTATTAAACTATTTTGAAAAGATTACCATTTTAAAATTTTACATGGATCTAATTCCCCCCCATTTATAAGCGGGACGCATTTTTATTATGATTTTATATTGAATTTATTTCTCTCACTCTATCTCTCTTCCTCTCTCTCTCTCGCTTTACAACCGCAAGCATATTGAAATATGTTAGAATGGCAATATTTTAAAAGGAAAACAGAAGTTTGTATATAATATATACGTCATTATGCCATGTTAAATACATAAATAAATGAAGGCAAAGAATCCTTTCAAATGGGGTGAGCGAGATAAACGTGTTAGTGCGAAAGTTGTATACCCTCTAACAAAATATTTTGTTCTTTATAAGCGTGCTGATGATCAATGTTGGGTGCTCCTTAACATGTCTCTAAAGCTTATACCGGAGTTTCAAATATTTTTGACCGTTTTTTGACATGGGTTTACTTTCTGAATTTTTGTGGCCATGGTTTTTAATAGAAAAAGGTATACATCAAAACCAAAATTACATACACATACCCACACAACATCTAAAGAATAGACTTTAAATGAAATTTTTAACTTGCAGACTTCAGTAGCATAAAATCTAACATACGGCGAACCTATTGCGTTCACTTAACATGTTTTTCAACTCAGCACAATTTCTTAGATATGGGTTTACAAAATAGAAAAACGGAGTGTGTGGAAATTATTATACTTCATAGCACTATTATGGAGCAGAGTTTACGAACACGTGCGATCTGCCGCCTTTTAAAACGCAGAAGAAGTAAACGTGTATTAATAAATGCTTCATAGTTTGATTTTTCATTTCCAATCAGCAAATATGTGTTTTATGCTTAGTGTATCCTTTTCTTAATTTTATAAATAATTTAAAAATCGCAGTTTACCTCGATATATAAAGAGATAAAATATAGCTTAAAGTGAATGTTATTGAATGTTAATTGCATTCGCTTACAATTCCCTGCGTCTTTGCGTAGCTAATATGCTCAATATTTGCCTGGCAGTCGATGTTCCATTATATAGATGCAGAGAGCGACACGTTTCCAATTAACGCCCACTCATAAAGTACGATTAAAGTGCACTTTTATTTAACATTGAAGCGTACGATAAGGGATTTAATCGCAATGGTGCAGAAAATTCAATTACTATGTCGCACGAGTGTGGAAAGGATTCGAGCTTAATGATGATAGTACACCGCAAATATAACTCTATGAACAACATTACCGTACACGGAATATTATACTAAGTTAATGCGATTAATATGAAAGTTGCACAAGTTAAGTTTAGTTTACAGCTAGGGAACGGGAAATACTTTATTTCGCATAAATTCGTTTTATTAGGCAGTCAAAGAGAGAGTTGAAAACAAAAAAAATAAATTACATTAATATATGAACGCTTGAAGCCAACAAGCTAGTCGAGGAATAGTCGATTTAGGAGCAGAGCACCATAAAGTAGTTCAAGTTTTGGGTTAAGGTGAGCACTTGTTGACATTTACAAAGCAAAAACATTAATGAGATAAAAGTTCACTTGAAACGCACTTGCGAAACCCTTCTACGGAAACTTAATTCTCGTATGTAAAGAAGAAATTTTGCTCATTTTTTTTTTTTTTTTGTATTCAATAAAAAATCTTTCTAAAAGCATTTTTACAAAATTCTTAGCAAATTCTTTCTACAACTTCTTGTACTCTAGCACCCGTAGTAAATGTAGTAAAAAAAAAAAAGAAGCAGAATCAATCAATACCTTTTATATTTAACTACATACAGTGCTTTGCAATAAAAATCACTTAATTTTTCGTCAAGAAAAAAATTTATTCTTTTTATACGAATGAATAAAATTCTTGTTGCAAAAAAAAAAAAAAAAAAAAAAAAAAATAAATAAGAAATTCTTTTCCATACGACAATGTTGTCAATTTATCTTAAGTGTTATACTTTCTTTGATGCAAAACTTGGCTCATTTCTTTTGTGCGATACTGTAAGCGCACGCATGTATGCATATCGTAATAATGACATTCATGTCTTCCACGTATGCATGTACATATTTATGCAGTGATACATATCACAAGGCATACATTGCGTCTCATATTGAATGAACGATAAAGACATACCACGTTACACTTGTATGTGTATTTTGTTATTTAAATAACGCAATATTGATTTTAAAAGATTTCCTAACAATCGCAAAACTATGCATGCTTTTCACAATACCTCACAAACACTAACGTATTTGTTATAAAAAATTTCATTCTTTTTTTCCCCTTAAACTAAGTTTGAATAAGTTACTTTTTAGCATACGTACATACATATGTTTGGGGAAAATTTCTTAGGAATTTTCTTCTTTTTTTTTTTTTTTTGTTCTTTATTTTTAAAACAATTTGGTTACATTTTATTATATTAGGATAAGAATCTTGTTGTTGTATGAAAAAAATGAATTTACAGAAGGAAAAGTTACATCGTACAAGTTTTCACATGATAAACTTTTCTCTTACGTAAATATTATTGAAAGAATGAATAAATTGAGTTAGGCCAACACATTTTAGAGAAGAGACAACTTTTGAAAAACCCCAAAATTAAATAAAAAACAAAAATTTTAAAAATGTTGAGCTAAATGAACATTTTCTTCATTAATTTAATTACAGAAAAAACAGCAACATTTGTTAGTAAAATAGTATTTCGACAAGTGTTTGTTGAGTCCCTGGAAAACTCAAGCCAATGCAGTAGAACTGCAAAGAATTTATCAGGCGTGGGTGTGACAGTTGTCTTTTAGGCCTTTTAATTGGCTGTAAACTCATTTTAAATCAAAGTCCATCTTATAGCTCGTAAGATATGGATTTTTATTTCTTGGGATTTGTTGTTTCATTTGAATGCTGAATAATTCTCGGTAATGTTTGTGCAGAGGAAATCAGGCCGATATCTGCTACAACTTGCAAGTAAAAGTTTTTCGCATGTTGTGGGCACAGCTATAGGCGATTATCAAACTTAATATATATTTTGTTAAAGTCTGTAAATATGACCCCGGAATTTGTCCACACATAGCCTTAACGCCACGTGTGGGTAATATGCACATTTGAAGTATCACGACGGGAAAATACTCTGTCTAACGAAGAAATTGTCGAGTTTTGTGTCAAGTGAAGAGAGCATTTGCCGACAGAGTTTTTCTTTGCTCGAACGACGCATAAGAAAGTCTTTTTTCTATCGTATCGTGCGGGATAAAAAGCGTATCTGCTTTGAGAATCCCAAGCATGAAAATTTATGGATAGATGCAAGCATTACCATTTACATTGACCGCGAGACTGTATGGCTTTGAGAGGCGGACGATATTCTTTGTTTGGTGAGCGTGATTGGCTTCTAAACTCTGGCGCAACGATTAATGTCAAACGTTGCCCACAATAGTTACTCGATTGGAACCATTCGCTATTCAAAAGACGAACACACTCTCGAAAAGCGAAACCCATGGTCATATCTTTATATGACATCCGTCCATCTGTCTGTACAGCAGAACCGTTTCGCGATATGTTAGAAGCACACAACTGAAAAGTGTTAGACTATGCTGATTACTAACCAAACTACAGTTCTCCCGATTCGATTATATTCGATATTTGCAACGACGAGTTACGCACTTCTTGAAAAGCCTTTTCCTTCTTACCAAAGTGTACGAAAATCATTTGACGACTGGCTTGTCTTAAAAGAGCAATAGCTAGGGACTTAAAGTCGAAACAATTCAGAGAGCGATAGCTTGAAATGGTTAGATAGTAAGGCAAATAATATTTAAGAAGAGAAAAAAATTCTCTCCCTAGCACAGCATCGAGACACTAAGACTTGAATTGCAAATGTGATCTCAGCATTTGTCTCTTCTCAAAAATAAGGAGATGCGTCTCGCATGCGGTGATCATTTACAGAGTGACTGAGTTGTGTTTTCGGTCTTACTTCCTTTACTTACAATTATGCTTAAACTAACAAAATGAATATTTGCAAAAATTAAGTAAACCAAATATTTTCATAATTGGTCCAGATATGGAAAATATGACTAAGCATTAATTGCTTGTTGAAAATATTTTCGACACAGTGGTGCTATGTATGAACTGATACTTAAAGTATGCAATTGGTTAGCACTGTTTTGATAAATATTTTATGATGTGTATGTTGTATGTATGTATGTATGTATTTATGTAAATATAAAAATTAGTTCTAGCTTTTCGTCCCTAATCTTGCGGCAAGGAGCTTTTCAAGCAGGAGCAACACGAACTTATCAGATTGCATCGGCTTTGACGCTTACCCTAATCCATTATATATATGTACACTTGATGGTATGAATTTTAGAAATGAAAGCAAAATTGCCATTTTTATCCCATCCTTCCGTAGAGATTCAGTATCAATACAGTTTGCTTGTCTACGATCTTATAGCGTAAATATCAGCCCACCTTATGCACAGAGCACGCTATTACAACTTCCTTTCTCTTCTAATTACCTTAAGGAGTCTAGCTAGAGATGGAGACTTAATTAAATAAATGAATTTACACCCAAGGAAGGATTCGTATACTTATCAATGTCAGCATGGAGCTATAGTCTACAACCTACAGAGGTTTTTTACAGATTTATATATGGATTCTAAGTTCATGTCTACGTTCGTGTGCGTATGAGTTTTATCATTATAGTCGTTGATATGTTGTAAAATATATTCATTTAAAAAGTGGATATTTCGCCTGACTTGAAACCTATCATAGGGATACAACCTCAGTTTGCAAAATCCTTTACAATTTTTAAATATATTCTCTTGGGATTTATTGATGTTATTATTAATTCAATTTATTGATTTTTATTTTTATTTATTTTTTTTGGATTTTTGTTTTTCAATAAAAGCATCTTCTATGGCTTCTTGAGTGCTGCACATATACACTTATGTTCAAGTGTGCGAATCTTGTCTTAAAGCAAATTACAGCAACAACGTGGTTATTCAAATTTCAATTCAAGAAGACATTCAAGGTTAGTTTAGAATTTAATGCTTAGCACATCTGAGCTTTTATTTTTCCGTAGGGAAATCTTTTATTAATACAACCGTAAATATTTATAAAATAGTCATATAAATGTTTTTCTGATTTTCGTATTTTTATATTATAACATATATTATTTGCGAGATTAACGTAAATGCTTGAAGCCACTTTATCTCGTTGCCTAAGAATTTAAAGAGAAATTTGAGGATAGAATTTTGTTTCAACTGCACATTTGACTTGTGCTCCGCTAGACTAATATTTGGCACAATGAAGTAATTGCGAAATTGAACAGGTTGGGACATTTAGTAGATATGGCACTATAATTTAGGCTCAATATTTATCAGGAATTTACACGGTAAAAATGTTCTGCAAGTCTTGCTGTTGAAGGGTAAATGTCGTAGTAAATTTTTCAAAAAAGTAATTTTTTTTTTTTGCTTAAGTGAATCCTTAAATATGTGTGTGTCAATGTTATTTAAAGGTTCAACCAAAATTGATTTTTCGAACATAATTGCAAGGCCACTTGAAATCCCTTCAATGCCTTTTCTTCGAAAGACGACTTTCACAATATTTGTAAAATACGATTCCCTGGAGAAATACGAAAGAGTATCTCGATAAGAGTACCTTTTTTTTTTTGGTCGAAAGGGAAACCTTTTCACTCAAGTGCTCGCAAATCATAAAAAAACTGAATATTTTTAAAAACTGCATGCATATTAAATAATTTGTTTTTATTCAAAAAAGAAATGGTCGGCAGGATTCCTTTAACTGAAAATGTCTTGTGGAAATCGCTCTTGTATTGCTATTTTTCAAAGTTTTTCAAAAATAATCCCAATAATTTGTAGTTCTTAAAGCCAGCCATATATTATTATTCTATTAATTTTCATTCTATTGCGAAAAAACGGTGAAAAAACTTTCTTTTTTAAGCGGATACAGCGGTTACAGCGGTCTTGCCCCTCAAAGCAAATTGGTCTCGCACAAATCTCTAAAGCAATTAAAACTCTTAAACTTCAAGCTAATGAGCATTACAGGATAGAACGTTTTCTCTTTTTTTGGTGTTCTTCGGTCAAACTAATTGACTGCTGACCAACAAATAAATAAATAAAACTTATGGCGAAAGTAATTGAAAGGAAAATCTTATGTCCCACATCATTTCATTTCATTTCATTTCAAATAATGAAAGCAATAAAAAGAAGAAAAGTAGATGCCTTTTTTACAACGCGACGTGTCACCTGTTGTTGTATATAAGTACATATATATATATATAGATTGTATTGTATTGTATTATATTGTATATAGGTAGAAGAAAAATAAAGTAGATCTTGATAAAGTAATGGTATGCACAAGAATTTACTGTAATGCCGGAAAGGTGATAAACGCGGTCACTGAGGTCGAGAAGGTCCAAAGTCGAGCTAAAAAGTCCAATTTTTGTTTTTAGATAAAGACTTCTTTTATTACTACTCTTCTGTCTTTTATTAGTGATCGATAATCGCTTCATATCAAATCAAATGAATTAAAATTGTAAGCGTAAACAATATGTTTCGAAATAAGTTAATATGTAAGCTATAATTTCGGACAAATAAAATATGATTTTTTCATTAATTTCTACCCAAAAGTCCTATATGGAACTTTTGCTTTGTTATTTATTTCGTTTTTCGTACAACAATAATAACTCAGTGGATGCGTAACAAAATGATAGACAGAAGCAACTGTGAAAAGGGACGAAGGGATTGATTAGGGTCGCCTAATAGATAAGCGGTGTATCTTTATCGACTAAGCATTCATTATAGCTACGACTACGAGATATTTGGACCCACGAACACCAAGTTGGTATTTTTCGCATATAAACTAAATAATTTGCCATCCAAGAAAACTTGGGCTTAAGTTATTAAAGTCTTTAAAGGTTAATTTTCCATTACAATGTCGCATAAATAATTGAATTTTTCGATTAAATTCTACCTTTGTATTATTTACATAGGAAATTACATTTTTGAGTTTTAATAAATTTGTTTATGTTTAAGTGATACATATGCCTATGGACAAAGTAGAGAAGAAATATGAAATTCTGTTAATTTACCAAAGTACTAAAGTTAAATGAAGTGTTTTTATAAATGCTTCAAAGATTCTTTAAGATGTACGTACCATTCATTAAAGATAATTTTAGGTATAATATTCTCTTTGTTAAGTGTAAACTCCACTTCAATCTTCTCTTCATATAAATTCATTTTCCGTTTTCAAATTGCATTATCTTGGTAAAGATTTCTGTTCATTTGTAGAATTACTTGCGATACAAACCGAATTGCAAAAGTCTGAATGTTACACAACTGCGTAGATTATCAACTTGAATGCAGAAACAGAAGTGCGCACAGCTGCTCTTATAAATCATTTCGATGTTAAACACAAGTTAATTTAAATACTAAATGTCCTAAAGACAAATGCAAAATGTGGTTAGGGAATGCGATGACTTTTGGCAAAATGTTGAATTCATTTATAAACAAACAAAAATGGCGACCATTAAATTTCATTTATTACTTCGTCTGGTACTATTCTTCCTCACTGGTCTTGTTGAGCTTCAACAATTGGACTTAAGGCAAAAAGTAAAGGCGGTGAAAGAGAACAGATAGATCTATGTGTTTCAAATTTAGAAGAAGTGACATATATACGGCAAACCAGTGTCTCCGACCAGCATTTTTCGTAAAATGCTCGAAATTAAATCCGATTGGCATATAAAAGCAAATCTTTTGTAAGAATAATTAGATGGGAATGGATTCCCAAGATGGCGAAAAATGTTAACAATGGAACTGTGTGTAATAATAAAATGTCCCAAAATTTGTGGCATTTAGGTACAACAGGAAAATAAGCGAACAGATCGCAGACTTTTAAGTGAACGAAAGGACACTCAATTGATGGAGGAAATCATTTCAACTTAATTCGTAATCCAAAAGATGAGTGTAGTTTGCTTTCTTCTGGATGTTAAATATAATTACACTTGACATACCCTTCCCACTTACGGCGTAGAGGGTAAATATTTAAGTTACACAAGAAAAAGACAAAAAAGAAAGGGAAATAACAAAGAAGAAAGATATATCTATTTTAAGGGGCATCTTGGATGGCAATCATCTCAAGGAGATATTATCTGCTATAATATCTACCGAACATTCAACAGGTCATATGTATATTTCATTTATATCGCGCTTACCTTCGTATCAAGGCTGTCTTTCGCTTTAGACATATATGTGCAGATATTCACATTCACTCATTGCCTTTGTTAGTTATGACAGTAGAAAAAGTGACCACGGTTCCTATCATCGAAAATGTTGACTTGCCCCGAATCAATAATTGCGTCGAATCTGAGTTCTTTTTCGACGACTACAAGAACGAAAACACCTCGAAATTCTGCGGATTCGGTCAAGAATTATTGCCGACTAATGCCCAGTTTGTAACCTTATCCTTTTATCCTTTTGTGCTTATCTTTATGTCCATATAAGGTATTCACTATTTTGTAAAACTGCGAGCGGAAAAAAGAGACTGAGACTGTATAGCTCTCACAGAATTTCATACTGAATAAGAGCACATCTGTACTTTGTGGTATGTTCTCTTGTAATTGCAAACAAACTAACTCAGTTAGCATACCTTCGTCCAGTACATAAAACTCACTTGATTGTTGTGCTTTACAAGAAAACATTCATAATTGCATTTTAGTACAAAGTTATGGTAGGAGAGAGTACTTATCGTAGCTATGGTAATATCTGTGTGAATGTAAATGAAATAAAAATAAGAATGAATAAATATAAAGGAATATTCTTTAAAGCCCATTAAAGCAGATCTGTAATGTATGCGAATTGTAAAGGAGGCAAGTTAGTACATTTTTTTTTGAATAGTTAAAGGATTATAAGAAGAAGATTTATAACCAGATAAAATGAAAAGAAAGCAGATTTCCTTGTAGTTGTGGTTTAACTTATATTACTATTATTTTATTAAATCATAGCTTGCTGCTATACAAGAGAACATGTTACCAAAGGTAATATTTCTGTCTTAATATTTGTAACCAAGCAAACAACCAGACGAAACGACGAACAAAGGATGCTAAATCCATAAATCAATTACGATTTCCTAACTCGAAGGATATTGCATTCCAATAACGCTCACATGTTTGCAGAAAATCTTCTACTCTTTATTATGGCGAAGCTTTGAATCGATGGACGCTCTTACAGTCATTTGCTTGCAAATACTTTTGAAAGAAAAAACCATTCAGTTAAAAAGTTAATTAATTCACCTGCAAAGGCCATGTTGAAAAAAGTCTAGGAATCTGAAAGCAACATTTTTTCATACTGCTTCCAGCTTCAAATAAAAATTATAAAGATTTTTGTTACATAATGAGAATATGTCTACAACGGCACAAAACATCGAAAAATAAAAAATAGTTTCTTGCTGTAGCATACAGTTCGACGTTGGTGAAGTGTTATGTTGGCTCACAATGAAACTTAAATCGTAAGACGCCTTAGACAAATAAGTAATGGGAAAATAGATAAAGGGTAACACGAAGGTTGTTATCTATTCCCTCACATAGGGAGAGGTTCTTGAAACCATCAGAAAGACGGATTTTTTTAGCCCTTTTCTGTGTTGTATATCTAGAGTTACACTCGTTCACATAAAAGCTTATAGAATGTAAGATGACCGGAAACCAGATGGGCCATCGTATTCGAAAACATATCAGATGATCGTCGGTCGTAACAGAGAGATTTCGATAGGATGACAAGGACATTTCCTCTTTCTTTCTGCTTTGAGCTGTCGTGCTGAACACATCGTAAGTTTTTGGTCTACAGCATTCGATAGATTTGTAGACACCAGCAGCTAAAGAGTTAGAATTTTGGCCACGACAGCAAGACCAAAAGTATTAGTTGACGACGTTACACTGCAAATACATGCGTGATCGCCAAGTGTTTTGCCTTCACATACCGAGCACTTTCCTAGGAAGTAAAAGACTAACTGACGACTAATAGCCATGCCGCATGTACCGTTATTGGTACATTCTATATATTACATTAAAAAAAAAAAGACTTGGCGCACAAATGAAATTTAACATGTATTGGAAGCGAAATAACCAACGTTCTAATGTCGTTATATATATATATAAAGTGAATAAAGAAACGACGGCACTTGCTGGATAAATTGTTACCAATTGGTGGTTACATTATCCAAGGAATACTTGATCAGCGGACGTAATAGTTGGCGAATTTAGCGGATGAAGTAGCGTTTAATACTCTTGACATTTTCTTGACAAAAGCGTTGCAGTTAGAAGAGAGCTTATAATGTTGTAAACTTTCAAACTTTTTAAAGTTCTGTCTTTTTATTCACATTTCTTTCAACCCGAAAGAAAAGGCTATTGTATAACTAAATCAACGCATTGCTATGTTCAGTTAACTGTGCGTTTGTCTTTCTCAAATATTTCCACTAACGAAATTACATGAAAAAGAATTTAGTTTTTTACTTGTTAGTGAAACTTGTTTTATGTTCGTGTGCGTACGGCGTTCTTTATTTGCGCTTGATTTTCCATACGTGCGAAACGGTTCGCTATAGGTGAGAAAGTTTGTTAATTCTCGTCAATTGCTTTGCAATTTGTTTTCGATGTTCTGTAAACAAGTTGTTGCCTTTTTGTTGAATAGTAAGGCATTTCAAGTTAACGAATTGCAATTTCATTTTTAAAGCTTAGTAAGAATTCTTCTAATTCTTAAAATGGAGTTTTTTTGAAAAGAACATAGCATAGAAAAGGCCATCTTTTGAACTTCAAATGTATTGTTTACTCTCTTGCCCTTTTGGACATATTCAGTCATTATTAAATCTTGACTCTTTCTATATAAATTCGGTTGAGGAAAATATTGCATATTTGCATAAATATTATTTTTAAAAGACTGTAACGACATTAAATGCGCCCAGTCCTACATACACGACCTAACCGCACACCATGTCCATATCGTCTCTTTAAGTGCTCGCATACATGAATGCATACGGAAAAGGAAATTGTTGGGATAGTTGAAGAGCATTTCAAATAATGATGATTGCATCTTTCACAAGCAAATTTAATTAAGCAAAAAATTTGCTTCACAAGTAATTAAATAAATAAATCAACAACTATTTGATTACCTTCCTATACCTGATACCTGATACATTAAGTGCAATTTTTAAATAAGCAAATAAATAAATCTCTTATTGAGCGCTATGGCAATTCATTTAATTTAATTCTTTATTCATATTCACATTCATATGCCTGGAAGCATAATGAAAAGCTGTTCCGTTGATTTCCATGAAAATTCCATATTTATTTCAGGTGATAAGTTAGTAAGCTTTTACTTACGTTGCATGCATAATGGGACATATTAAAAAGTCCCCGCGTTTTCAAGCTTCTTTTTGCAGACTGCTCTTTTCAAATGATTCCAAACTGCCATGTGGTTATAGTTTAGAGGCTCCGCTATATCCTGAGAGGTTGTGTGCCGGTCTTGCTCCACCAGTTACAAAATTCCGTTGACTTTTTCAGTGACGGCAAGGTGCATCATTGGCAACGAAACTTTGTGGAACGGAATCGAGCAAACCACTCCTGGGTGCTTTGTTCATTCGCAACATTCTCACCGTACACTTCACAAATTTTTCTTTTTACATCATTTCTACCTTTTTTATAGTAAAAAAGCGTATTTTGTTCGATATTTCACTCATTTTCAAATCCATACAACTTTTTACACGAGCAACGAGTTAGAAACCTTTCTTCACAAAAAGTGTAAGCTGAAATGTCACCTTTTAAGTACTTGTTCGTTTGAGACAACCAGGTGATTGTTCACCGATACACACAATCAACACCATCCCGCGTAAAGCCGCGAAAAATTTTCAATATGCTCTGATACTTCTTAACTATGTTATATAGCAAGGAAATATATCTAAAAAGATGAAATTATCCACTTGTTTAATGCTCAATGAAAAGATTAGGAGAGAAAAGTTATATTAAGTTTTAAGCGAGAAAAAGCTTTAACAACTCTTGATGCTCATGTATTTAAAAAGAAATTGCGAATTGCAAAACAAATAGCAATTAACGCGAAAACGCTTAAATCTCCGTAAGCGGAATTAAATAAATAAAACCACTACATAAACATATGAAAGAAATGGAAGAACCACAAGGTAAATTAAAAAGAAAAACAAAAAAAAAAGTTATTTAAATGAATATTTAAATTCATGGTCCAGCGATAGGCATCCGTAACGAGTAAATTAGAGACTTACATAAGGAGTCTAAAAAAGCGGTTATTTGAAAGGTTAAGTTGAAGTGTTCATCTGACAGCCACCACTTTTGAATTCTCTCAGCGAGTTTATGAAGATAAAGCCAATTGGTCATCGCCATTAACACATTTCTACGTCGAGAAACATGTATCAGCAACGTATCGTTCATCAAAAAAAAAAAAAATTTTTTATATGTACACATATATAGAGACGAATGAACATTGAGAGGCTAACGATTGCATACTCATGCTATTCTATATCCATATCTATATCTATATCAATATCTACATCACGCCACAAATAACTCCAACAATTTCCACGACCAGTAAAAAATGTGGTGAGGAAGAAATTGGCTTGTCCGTGTTTCCCCCCAGTGCTTGTTCTACGTGTGGGATGGGATTGAAGGTGTAAATTCCTTTCGTGTCGTTTTCTCATCGCTATTACCAGTCTTTCAACTCTGTCTGCTATGCCGGATAGCAGTGTTAAATCTACAGATATCGTTGTAATTTCCTTCGCCACTAGATCTTTCCTTTTCCGGTACGGGTACATAATTACTCCTTTAATGGTGGCTCGTTGGCTTTAAACCGCCTCTAGCTTTCGCTGAAGATGTTTACCTTGTAAGATTCTCTCTACCCAAATCGATGCGGCATATATCATTTGCGCGTATGCTACGATGCATATAAGTTTTCGCCTCGCCTATTTTGAACCGCTCACGTTTGGCATAATTTTACCGATAATGCAATCTATACACATATCTATATCTGTTTCTATATCTATATCTACATCCATTTCTACACCTATATCTTCATTTATTTATGTCTGTACCTACGTCTATATCGTAACATTTCTAGTACTCCAAATTGGATGTATAAGAAATTTGATCGGCCAACTAACATGCTTGCCATTAACCAAAAAAGAGATCATATAAATTTTCTTAAAATGTTATTCGATTTTCGCTAGAAGATGAGTAAAATTTGTTCATTTGCTTAATCATAGTTAAGCCTTTTGGAAAATGGAAAAATTTACTCGTAACGAAATGCTATTTATAACGCCTTAGCTAGTGTTTAAATTATGCGCAACAGTGCTTGACAAATATCTCTCTTGTGTAATTATGGTCTGCTCAACTCTTTTATAAATGAGATAAAGTATTTTTCATTTTATTCAGGTTTATTTTGTGTATTTGCTTGCACTTTCAAATAAATAAATATTTACGCGACAATTTGTTGCAGACGAGAGAGCTTTTCAATTAATTTCGAATGTGTTGCAATTTTTTTTTGACATGTCATTAGGGACAGTGTTTATATTACGATAAAAGAGGCAAAAATTTAAAACGCTAGTGAATTTCGTCAGCATTTTGACTTACATTTTCAACTTTATTTCACAATTTAACATAAATCAGGTTTTGAGAAAAAAAAAAAAAACAGTTTTCGAATTATCTTTTATTTTAAAATGCTTTTTGGGTTTTTTTTTGAACTTTGTATCATGGAATTTGGTTTGCTTTCTTTTCGCATTTTAATTTCCCAAAGTCTCATATTATTAATTTAATTATTTTATCAAATTAATGAGCAATGAAAGTAATTGCAAATCGTTTCGATATTTGATTAGAAAGCGAAAAGATCGAAATATCATCACTCCACGAATTAGTGAATCAATTTGCCAGTGGTGTCATAAACTTTTGGCTATTTTCCACTTTTCTACTATCTCCAGATTCCGAGAGTGCAGGAAGATGATAATCTGAATTTACTGATTCTATCACACACACACACGCACAACATTTATAGGAGTGTCTCGTTTTCCTACGAACCTATTGCGTCTATGTATGTTAGTAAATACGAAAAACTTATCTAAGATCGAATCCATTAAACCATCACTTGAGGGAGAACGAGGGACAATTAATTATGTTAGAAATTTGTTTTATAGATAAGCTTTTCCTCCGGCAAGAATAAAAATATAATTGAACCTTTCATTCGTAATTTTTCACGCACACATTTGACAAGTTATATTGTATAGAATGATAAAATATATATAAAGTTTTTGTAATATTCCAGATGCGGATACTCAAGGTTGAATAAACGAGAGATCCGCATAATAAAGTCACTAAAAAATCCCTAGCAAATCTGTTTAAAAATTAAGATTGATTTCGAAACTTGCATATATACCTTAATGCTAATCAATAAAAGAATAATCAAAAATTTTAAAAATAATCAACAAACATCACTTACCTCATATCCCTTCATACATATCCCGTTTATTTTTAGTTTTTTCTGAAATATAAGAAATAATGACTTTAATTGTATTATTATTATAAATTTTGCCTGAGAATAAATTTTCAGACTAAAGTCTTAACCCACTAGCATCTAAGTGAGTTTAATGTTAATTTAGTTTTCTTGAGAAATCAATTGCGAAATTTTCATTAGCATATATTATCGTAGCATTTAGTATTTATTTTGTTATATATTTCT
>CCAG010006589.1:0-31301 GCA_001077435.1 Glossina morsitans morsitans | reverse complement strand
GTCCCTAGAGATCGACCCCGTAATACCAATGCTGTAGGCCTGTCGCCTTCAAAAAACTAAATGTTTCTTCAGGCCCATTATGTCTTATTTATCAAAATGTTAGGGGCCTAAATTCAAAAATTCGATCGACTTTTCTAAAGTCAGTAAGCACTGAGTTTTTCTGTTTTGCTTTCACTGAAACGTGGTTAAAACCTGATACATATTCGTCAGAACTATTCCATAATTCTTTTCATGTTTTCAGAAATAATCGATTGAATCGCATTGGTGGCGGTGTATTAATTGCCATATCTGCGTCAGTCCCGTCCAATTCAATTGAATTTCCCACGTCTCCTGACGTCGAATTTATCGCCATTCGAGCGAAAATGCCTAATAAACAGCTATTTTATAACCTGCTCCTACATTCCCGCAAATTCTGATATCTCCATATATAAGAAACAGGCTGCCCTAATTTGTAAAGTGGCCAAGCAGTCTAGACCCACCGATTTGGTCGTTGCATTGGGAGACTTCAACCTGCTTCAATGCACTTGGTGTGACAGTGAAAACTCTGGCTGTTTGATTCTTATTTCAACATCTGATAGAGCTGTTATGTTCTTTAACGAATTATTTGACCATAATTTAGTTAAATATAACCGTACCCTTAATTGCAATGGTAGACTGCTTGATCTCTGCTCTGCCAATTTTCCTGAGATTAATGTAAATCGTTGTTCACCTTTTAGTTTACCTGAGGATCCTTATCATCCATCGACGTGTATTTCCTTTCATCACAATTATGATGGTTCGTTGAACTGCCTTAATAGTCCAAACCCAACCTTTTCCAGCAAATATTATGATTTTCATAAAACCAATATAGTATCGCTAAAATATCATCTTTCACATATGAGGCTTGACTTCTCAACCGGGAGTATAGAAAGCTTATTGTCATCGTTCTACAATACATTAAATCTAGCTATTGCTGCATCTGTTCCGCTTAAGCAGTGCCGACCTCGAGGTAGGTGTCCCCCGTGGGTTAATACGACAATTAGGTATTATAAGAATAGGAAAAACAAGCTTTTCAAGAAATTTTTAAAAAGTCGCTCTTCTCTAGACTATTTCGCGTACTCAGCCGCAAGGCATAGATTTAACTCCCTCAACCACCATTATTATTGCAGATACCTTCAATTCATTAAATCCTCTCTGTTTGCTAATCCTAAATACTTCTTTAAATTTGTTAATTCAAAAAGAACAATTTCTTGCACATCCCTCGCATGTTTCTTTTAACGGCTCTGACTCCTCGGATGATTTTGAAATCTCAAATCTGTTTGCGTAGTACTTCCGACGAAACTTTTCGTCCTGCTAGTTTTTGATTCATCAGCAAATTGCCCTTATCCTATAACTTACTCGGTTTCAATACCCAATTTGGTTATTTCTGATGAGGACGTTTTTAATGGGTTGACTTCTCTGAAATACAGTTGTGCGCCTGGACCTGATGGAATTCTATCATGTGTACTTAAGCCTTGCGCTATTGAGCTTTGTGGTGTTATCTCTAAGATTTTTAATTTGTCCCTGAATTTAGGTGTTTTCCCTTTGCGTTGGAGGAGTAGTTATCTTATTCCTATTCACAAAAGTGGGAGTAGACAACTCGTGGAGAACTATAGAGGCATTGCCAAGCTAAGAGTTTTACCTAAACTATTTGAGAGAATTTTGACTCAGCATTTGGCCTTTGCCATCAAATCGTATACTTCTCCACTCCAACAGGGCTTCCGAAAAGGAAGATCTACGGTCAATAATCTGTTAGAGTTTACTTGTCAGGTTTTCAAGGCATTTTCCAATGGCTCTCGTACTGACGTCATATACACTGATTTTAGCAAAGCGTTTGATTTGGTTAACCACAAATTACTTATCTTTAAACTTCAAGCCGCTGGCTTCCCTTCCCATTTAGTGAAATGGATAAGCTCTTATTTGCATAATAGGTCATTCAGGGTTTTGTTTAACCACTTCATATGAATTCCACGTTTCGTCAGGAGTATCTCAAGGTAGCCACTTATGACGCATTTTATTTAATCTATACATTAATGACTTGCCTTCGGCGATTAAATCTAGCCAGATCTTAATGTATGCTAATGATGTGAAACTGTTTTCTTCTTTTTCCTTAGAATCGCAATCACATCAGCCTCAAACTGACCTAAATAAATTGGTGGCATGGTGCTCGTCAAATTATATGACACTAAACCTAAATAAATGTAAGAAGCTTTCTTTCTCAAGAAGGAAGTCATTCATTACCTAGCATTTCATAGATTCACACAAGTTAGAGGACGTCGAGGCGTTCACACACTTAGGCGTTCTCTTCGACCATTGGTTACGTTTTAACTTACACGTCGAATTCTCGATAAGCAAAGCTAGGTCCGCTCTTGGTTTCATCAAGAGGTGGTCCAAAGAGCTAAATGATTCGTATATTACCAAAAGGCTGTACACGTGTTTGGTTAGGCCTATACTTGAGTACGCTTCTATTGTGTGGTCTCCCTTATATAGGTGCTATGTAGACTCAATTGAATCTATTCAAAAGCAATTCCTGTTGTTTACTCTTAGGAATTTGGGTTGGGATCCGTTTGCTTCTCTTCCCCCCTATGAAAATAGGTTGCTTCTTTTGTCCTTACCGTCTCTTGAAAAACGTAGATTTGTTCTTGGCGTTTGCTTCGCAATCAAAGTAATAAACGGCGCTATTGACTCGCCGTCATTACTTGGAGAAATAAGTTTTAATGTTCCTAACCGCTTCTTTAGACACTTTACCTTGATTGAGGTTAGTCATTGTAAATATAATTATGAGCTGTTTAACCCGCTCATAGTTGTTTGCAAGAACCTAAATTACGTCTATCACCTATTCTCGTTATCGGACTCTTTAAAGTCCGTTAAAGCAACATTGCTTAATGCTCGAGATTTACCAATGTCATACTTAAACTAGCTTTTAACCCTAAATAGTCATTATGACTCGAAAATTAATTGTTGTTAAATATTATCGGTTGCCAAGCTTATGCATGTTTGCGATGGCTTAGGGGTTCATTTGCAACTTGGTCCTGTACCGGTTGTGAGTGTGGCTCTGTGCTAATTGTGTACATGCTTTTTTTCTTTTTCTTTCCTTTTATTTGTTTTATTGTACTTATACTAAGTTATAATAATAATTAATTTAAGATTTACTTTAAGAGTCATTAATTTGAACTTGACTGTCATTTGTTTTAGTTGAGTTTCTGCATAAGTGGAATAAATAAATAAATAAATAAATAATCCCAGGGCTACAGGGGATTACCGTTCAGTAGATTAGGTTCTGTCCGTCCTATTCTTTTAGTTGTAGCAGTTTGAGCAGTGTTAGCGAGAAAAAAATATAGAATCATTTCTACAGCTCACGAACTAAACAGCTCAGCAAAGGTGCGGTCTCAAACGCCCCTAATCCCTCTAAAGTGGCACTTTCGAGTTGCCCTAAAATTTAATGCAGTTAATAGTTTTCTATAGACAGACAGCAAAAACATAGATAGTTTCATTACATAGTATTTTTCCATCCTTTTTGATATTTGTAGAAAGTGTCATTAAACTACAAATCGAATGGTTTACTTATGACGCCATTTATGATTTTTAGTTTGGACCATGCTTATCGCTCTTGAATTCTATTACCGAGCAAATCAGAGAAAATCTTAGTCAAGATAACATTCCTACACTTATTTCCCGGGACCTTTTAATAGCCTTCGACAGAGTACTTCATTACTTATTGAAAAGCTTTATTACAATTTTAAGTTTTCTAGACGTGCACGTAGTATTATGCAATCTTACTTACTCAACTGCAAGCAATTAGTTTCCCCTGGAATAGTTAAAGTGAACTCTGGAGTTCCTCAGGGCTCAGTTTTAGGTCTAATCCTTTTTAATCTCTTCTTGAATCTCTTACTTGAATCTTGAAGCTCTTTTTTCAGTCGTGCTGGACATAATACCGTTACTATTAATATCAGTATATTGAATTAGTGGAGTCTATGCGATGTCTTGGATAATATTCGATACTAAACTAAACCTTAGCCAACATATAGTTAACATTAACGCAAAAGTTTGTTTGACTTTGCGAAGACGCTACAATCTTAACGTTCATCTCCCAATTACCATCAAACGCAAGCTCACTCGCTTTAATGTCACGTATTAATTACTGCATTGAAGAGATCATCGGATGTCCTCCGTATAATGTTGCTAAAGTAAAATCAACCATTCATAAGGTCGTGCAATCCATAATATCCCAAAAGAATAGCGTATCCATAACAAGGGAGTCCTGCTAAGTAAACTTTCTTCTCATAATTCTCAGCACGCATAGTAGCGTTATGTAGAGAGAGAGAGAGAGAATTATGAAAAGAGAACCAAGTCCTAAGTCCGTCTGCATAGCATGAGGACGGTTTTCGGCGAGTTTTTATTCTGGTTTTAAAAAAAGTAAAAGGAGATCGAAAAAGGTAGCACTGCGACAAACAGTTGGTCATAATATTCTATTCTTGATTATTACGGATTTACGGGTGAATAATGTAAGTAAATAAAATTGAGTTTATTACCTAAAACTTATTTATATAAGATAATTAAGGAGTAATTTAAATAAGCCGTGAGTTAAACTGTAAAGAATTGTACGACAAGAAAAAATAAATAACTAATTTAAAAGTTATTGAAACGATAAGCTCATTTTGAAAAAAGTACATTGTGCTCGTTGTTGTTGTGTTGCATATGTGAACTTAACTGTGTTAAGCATCGCACACATAAATAGATATAATTGTAAAAGCGATTTCTTTATATTTACGCACTTAAAATTTATGTACCCTTTTTTTTTATGATGGCCTTATTATGTAACAATAAGCAAAAGTAAAAAAAAGGCAGACAGCTAACGTCGAAAAGTTAATGAATAAGGAAAATAAATATCGAAAGAAAGTAGGGAGTTTTACGCAAGTCGAATTTGGAAGAAAATTTTGTAAGAGGTCCAATAAATCCAAATCGAAACAATATTGAGAAGAATTCTTTCAAACTAACGGTGACATGTGCCTGTACTTGGGGACATAATCAAAATTTTCTGTGTTGTTCTTCATAACCTCAAGTGGCGGTGGCCATCGTCATACGCTCCTATTATGCAATAATTTTCACTGTCATCGCTGTAATCTCCTTATTGTAGATTGTGGACACTCCCGGCGGAAGGAGTTGTAAAAAAATAAGGTTAAGGTAGAGTATCATAGTGTTACAAAAAAACTAACCATCCTACAGGTTCCGTGAAGACGGAGTATACGTTTGTGCGCGTGTGAGCATACGAAAATGACTATGGGCACTGACTAACGCACAAAAGAACGGTACTAAAGGACAATGAGACATGCGAACAAGTTTAGATATATAAAAAAAAAGGAAAAGAAAACCCAGCTTCTACTTACACATCACGACTTGTTTTCGTTACATGCGTTTTAACAAGTGACGGAGTGAAATTGCTTAAATATATTTTGAAAGCCCTTGCATGTTGTAATAAAACATTTCAACTTACAACAAAGTGAAAATGTGCGCTCTGGTCTTTTGGTTAACCGGCGACTGTCGACGTACAAACACGAATTATTCCCACTTTGTCAAAAATTTGTCTCATTTTAATGGGCTTTGAGATGCGATTTTTTTATATCAAATCCATCCGATGAAATAGGGCACTTGCTGTTTTAGTATATAGCATAGCGATCCATAGTTTTTAAGTAAAAACCTATCTGACCATTGACGCATTGTCGTTTTGAAATAAAAAAACAGGCACTTCAAGAGTTTTGATGGAGGATTATGGAAGGATTGGAATTGAATTTCCCGTTGACACGCTGACATAGCACGAGTCGTAGTTAACGCAAAGGCATTCCTGTGACTTTAATAGTCTATAAATATCTCATATGTTAGCGTGCACTTTTTGCTATTATCAACTATACTTTTTTTTAATATCTCACATTTCTGGTACAAATTGGTTCTAAGATGTAAATAGAAAACTGCAACTTGGAATATTCATTCTCAGTTAATCACGTCGAATTGAATTTATTCTCCGGACATTTAGTTGTTTGTATTCGGATGGCTACAGCGGATGTAAATTAAAATAACGGAAGAAACTAAAGCCAATAGGACGAATTTCCTTCACCACACGCGAAATGAAATGCCAAAATTAGGACATCAGGGTTCGCTTTGTGTGTTCCTACAATGATATGTGTTCTTACAAGGGACTCCTTAAACTCCATCGACGCAACTGCCTTTAATACACGCGTAGGCAATTTTCCTATGTCGTACTTAAACTAACTTGCTATCTTGACGCTCACGATGATTCGAAAATTTCTCATTGTTATGGGTTCACTCGTATCTGCACCGGTAGTGGACGTGTCACTGTGCTAGGTGTGTACATGCTTTTTTCTTTCTTTCTTGTTTATTTATACATAAATTTCCCACTACTCGTCTTTGCTAATATGTAAATCTGAATACGAAGCTTTTTTAGTAGACAGGACGTAAACCTTAAACTAAAATTGTCTGAACATCAGTGCTAACGTTTACACGGTTTTCTGGTGCTAATCTTTGTTTTCAACGCTTTCAATATTTTCGTCATAACGTTGAACTTTTCACCAAGTATGTTTTTAACATTTTTCTCTCCAACGTCTTTACTACTATCCAGGGTATTTCATTCTGGAATCCGAAAAAGATGCTAGTATAATATTTAGCCGCTTTTGAATTCACCAATTTATTTATTTATTTGTTTGTTTATTTACTTATACACGAAACCTTATATATATATATATATAATTGTTATTAAAAATAATACAAAGTATATAAAGAGAAGTAAAAAAAAATTGTAGCTTCTATTACTTACCCTCATACATCGACTAAGCAAAGGCACGCATAACGGCGCACAAGTATTCCTGCCACAGAGCGCATCACACTTCACATTGCTGAGCTGATTGAAATGATAGCCCCTCCCGGTGCACCATTCACCAACCGTTGAGGGGTTTGGTGGATCGCTTGGCCGCGCTGCATAAAGCAGCTGCAAGGGAACTTTGTACACTAAAGCCGCAAAAAGCGATCAGAAATGGTATAGCGCAGACGAAAAAGAACAAAAGGCAAAGAGAAGAAGCGATCCATCTGCTTGAGTATCAAGAACGGAGCTGTAGCGCCGGTCAGAAAAGCATATGCCCCCTCTGTCCATTTCGATAGAAAGCCCTAAGGTACTACTTGAACCGGAAAATTTGAAGTGGGCTGGGTACAAAGTAGGATTAGACAAAAATCTGCGGTTCAGAAATACTATACATATTTGGAGGAGGGCAGAAAGACAGAAACAAGTGCGGTATAAAGTGTAGTGAAAATGGCTACCAAGCAAAAGCCTGTACTAAGAGCACGTGTTGCGGTATATGTAAAGAACAAGGTAAGTCTAATAACTATCCTATTGCTGGCAGAAATTGGTCAATAAATACGCGCGGTACTAGTCCAGCAAAACGTCAGAGAGCAATCGATTGACATACTAATCCTGAGTAAGTCATACAAGGTGGGCTTCGGCTACAAGTGGGTAAAGGACAATTTGGCAATGCAGCTCGCGCGACCTGCGACCAAAATTATTTATGGTGGACGAACAGTAAACTCGCTGGAGCACCGCGAACAATGGCAAATGGACGCATCGAGTCACACCGGACCCCCAAGCATGGTTTAATAGAGGTAGACTTCTACATAACTCAGCTATTAAACGACCATGGTTTTTTCCGGACGTATTTATGTAGGTGAAAATTTGAGCGCGATCCATTTTGTAGTTTTTGTAACTAGACGCTGCGCAAGTGTCTTTCGTCTGTCCGAAATACAACGACGAACGATAGAGTCTACGGGCGGAGATAGGACAGTTTTCTTTTTTTGACAACACTGTGATATCAAAAACGGATGGCAATTGATGGGAAAAACGGAAATCGGTGGGAGTGTTTGACGCAAACATACGGAACGAAGAGAGTCAACTTACGCTCATAGAGAGTGCTCAAAGGGCAGGCCCCTCTGTCAAGGTGGCGATCGGGGTAAAGGAGGTTTTAGCGGGCTAAATTCTCGCTCTGCCTCAAATGGCCGCCTTTTAATCGTTTTCCACCTGAAGAAAAATAATTACGCTACACCAGCGACAACGAAATAGGTAGGTGTTCCAACATTTCGTTCAAAAATTGGTTAGGGTGTTTGTAATCAATAACAGTAGTAAATGTGTTAATTAGCAGACATTTGTATGCTCTTTCATTCTTATCATTTGTATGGCCAAAAAAATTCTGTTGAAGGTTTCTTGATATTACGTCGCGCTCTCTCAAAAGTTTGCTAGGCATAAGCGTATGCAATTCTGCGTTTTTAAGTAAATATGGGCTATGTTAAGAATATAATTGTGTATCTGCCAAAACGGCAAGTATGTATGTAGCACATATAATATGGTTTCTTTCCATGGTTTATTTTGAAGAATTGAAGAATGCTAAGTTCTATATTTGCCAATTGCTTCGATAAATTTCAATGAAAATTTTCATATCAAGAAGTATGAAGATATTATTTATTGGTAGAAAAATGATGTAATTTGAAGATGAATAATCGTTATATAATATACGTTTTTTATATATTTATTGGTTTTATTTGCTAATATACATATATAGTTGACTTATTTCATCCGACTTTCCGTGTGTTATTCTACACGGGGTCTATTTTTATTACAATACTATTATTTTGTTTATACTCCAGAATTGAACAGTTAAATAAATGAATCAAGTATTTAAAACCACTTATTAATCCTAGCTTATGCAATTTGAACTGTTTTTTATGTTTCCAATTAGTATATTCTAAGCCGGCATGCTGTCGGGCCAAGAGTTTCGAATTTTTGTACAATAAGACAACGTAAAGTGGCGTCTATTCTCGTTGCAATCATCTTGTGCTGTAAGCCAGTCATTCGTTTTCTCGTCAATCTTATCCAAAGTGCATTTCCTACTACCTAGTTTATGTTTATTTTCATAATAATCTGCTGCGTACATTTCATGTTGGTATCTGTGCAATTTAAAAATTTCATGGTTGGGTTTTTGTAGATATGACGTTTCTACGCTATAATTTTTGTGTTGTATGAAAATTTCGCGCATATTTATAAAATCTCGTATGTTTCGCAACATACTTACTTTAAGATACTTGCATATATATTATGTCCTGAAACGCCACCGCCAATATTTCAGAGAACTAATATGAAATAAATTGTTGACAACGTGAAGGTAACAGGTATTGAGCTAAATGAAAACTACTCTAAGTACTGAACCGGCTAAGTGTTTTGCAGCCTTATATACCTGAGAATGGATCCACCTCCGTGTCCAGAGTTTCAATATCTGCTAGTCCTACGAAAGAGTTTTAATATCAGGACTGCTCTCTATGCGCTGTCGTCTTAGGATCAGTAGTTTCCCCCGTAGACAGATCGCAGTTTATTCATTTGTTTTGATAAAATCCGTGATATCAACTGAAACGATATCCTTTATTTGAAGGGGTAGCGGCCATTTCACATACACCCTTGGAAGTGGACTGTCCTTGCATGTTGCCGGTTTCTGGTGTCGTTCATTATCTAACGACCATTATCTACTGACCATTTCCTTAGCTGGTCTGTCCAGGCGACGTAAATCGCCGGCGCAGACCTTAATACGGCCGCAACTTTAATGATGATAAAGGATTTTAGCATGATGGACGTCGCGATGTCGGTGGCACACTTTTTTTGCACTTTTTTCGCCGCTAGACGATTAGAAATAATTTGCCGGATTTGGTTGCCTGCCGCACACTTTTGTTGGTGCTGGTCGGTAGATATTCTTGTATTGTTTTGCGAGAGGGATCTTTTGCATTAGATTAATAAAGGATGTTTAGCCGATGACTAATTGAAAGGCGCGGCAATCATTATGCTTAAGTTACTCGGCATAGTCCATTCTGGTATGTCGAATTAGATTATCCACATGTGTGGAATGGATTGTTCACTTAGTATTTTTAGGATTTTGTCTTTGAGTCTTGCCGGAAATGCAAGAAAGCTACTACAAAACGCTTTTGAATTTTTCACAATTTATTTACAATCTCTGTTGTCCGAAAATCCATGAGCAGTTAACGGACGAATAAGAAATTGAAATTAAAATATAACTTCATACTCTTGATCTTGCCCTTTTTAGAAATACGCCTTAGAAAAATAACACGACTCGCGCTTTTTGTTTTTTAATGCTCTGAATTCTAGTTTCTTACTCAGTGATTCTCTCTGCAAATAAATTAAAAGTATCCACTTTACGAGAAAGAAAAGCGTTTGAATTTGTTGGATTTTTACTACTCTCGTTTCGATCCGCGGCCTAATTCAATAATAGAAGTAGTAAAGCAAGTAATACATCTAAAATGGACTCTCCGTCTTTGTTTTTCATTTTGGTTGCTGTCGAAAATTTAAGAACCAAAGTGACAACTTTTGTGGGTTTATAGCTGTCACCTATGCTATGCGAACGGGTTTCACATGTTTCAGTCGCAAAAAGTGAGTAAAATGTCGTTATACATACATCGAGATTACATTAGCTATATAAGAAGTGCATGCTCATAAGTTAAAGTTAAGCCACATCATGTTAAGTAAACAATAAACTAAACTAGATTCCGAGTGATGTGATGAATTAAAAATAATAGAAATAAGAATAAATTATGTATTTGCATACGTACGTCATGCAATATACAAAGAAAACAGAAGATGTTAAAAGATGTTTATGGTTTTTGAGAGACACATGAGAAAACTTAAAAAATTTTTTTCATTTTAAAAATATTCTGGATATGAAAACTGCGTGTAAAAAATTTGAGAAATACTCATGTAAATGTAAATTTGTCAGTGTATAATCTGCTTTTATTAGTAATGAATTTAAAGAAAAAAAGTTTTAGCCGAAACCTAAATTCAATTTTCCGTAGAGTATGACGAAAATTAATATTCACGTATGAACTTGGTAAGTAATTCAACGTCTACCTTATATAGGCGAAGCACACAACCAATCTTTGTTATTATATATGTATCCATGTATTTTTCTGATAATAATTTTGGTCTTTTTGCGGCACAGTATGTATATTTCTTTGATGAAGAGGAAATCGGAAACAAAATACTGCATTGTAATTGTAACGGATGCAATATCCAATCCGTATCAAAAAAAAATAAATAAAAAAATAAATAAAAAAAAGAAGACTTCTAATATGTTCATGAATTAATTTTTTGCTGTTATTGTCGCTGCTGTTATAACGTTGGTGATCATGGTAGGTGGAAATTCAATTGAGCGCATATAGGCTCGTATATATATATCATATACACATATAAAGCACTGATTGCCATTTACACGGGGGATAAAACATAAAAGTAAAATATTTGGTGCAACATGCGGTTTTTTCTGTTGTTGGAGGTTTTGTGGTGTATTTATGAATAACTATTTTTTCACTGCAGACGAACATTAGAATTGAAATTGAACATTAACCAATGTAATGGTTATACTTTCGCTGATATATGCACATAGAATATTCCACATAGCCTTTACAGTAACAAACTTGCCCGCACCTACTGAGCACGACAGGTGTATTGTTCGCGTTAAGCATATATATATATATGTATATATATATTACATATTTTAAAGCATAAATCACCTTAAAGCATATATAAACTATAAATTTTACCTTTCGTTATAGTACAACCCGCTATAGCACACAAAGCCTTTAAAGCCGCAATAAATTTTCGCTTAACAAAGTACTGTACTGTACTCTTACACATAAACATATATACAATTACACATGCCCATAAACATACATAAGGCCGCATATACATATCCATATATACATATTATACATAAATGCATATGTATGATGCCTAAATACATAGTCGTCTGTGCATATAACAGATCTCTAAATTCTGACTATATGTGTCACGTTATATTGTTTGCTTTTCGCTTTCTTCGTACATGTACGTGAACGTTATATTACCCGCCAATATAACTTGGGTCTTGATATAACTCTTACAGCTACCACAACAGCGAAAACCGTCAGTGGCATAATAATAAATTGTGTGTGTACTTACTATAATAGGCTTTAATTTTGAACACTTCTATTTTAACCACTTACCGTTTTGTTGCGAACCTGCGAAACTTTTTAAGAGCGCATCATCACAAGCATAATTTGGAGTATCATATGCATTTATATTCACAGCAAGAACGCATAATAAGAAAACAGACCATTTTCAAAGGGAGACTTTAATACTTACCGGTAACATGAAAGAGTCGTACCAAAATCATTATCGCTATTCAAAAAGCTGAGATCTGTTTTTTAAACACCGGTTTAATTAGAATTTTAAACAAATTTTTAAACCATGAATCGGTTTTTGAAACGATGTCCTGTTTCATACCACCGTTGGTATTATTTTACTTCTCCTATCCAACTAATTGCAGTCGTTAGCTTTTGAAACTCCTCTAAATATTAACGCGATCTCTATTGAGGTGTTAATCAGTAAGAAAAATAATCCTTTTTAGTAATGCTAGCCTTTATTTGTTTACCTTATCGCAAAAGTTTTTCCCACATTTTGTAGTTTCAAACTCAAACTTTGTGTTGGGAAAGCGATAGTGTCTCCAAAGTTCGGCGGAAATTCTCCAATGGAACCAAGGCAACTCGAATTTGCCCATCAAATTTGGTCAATATTAGTGACTTTCAAATTCGAAAACCGAAAATCAGGAGTTTCACCGACACAAAACGTTTCGCTTATTGCATCCGCCCAACGGTATTTCAGCTATCTACAGTTTTCCATATCATTTGTATGGTACGTAAATAACGGCAAAAAGTTGTGGAAAAATACTTTTGATAACGGAAGACTCGATTTTTGATTCGAAGTTATTCGAAAGATTAAAAAGCATATTATCAGATTGTGAATTAAACTATATTTTAGCATTTTAAAAATACACCTATGAAAAGGCATTTAAGATCCCTGCAAATTGAGTTAATTATTAAAAATTATCTGATGTAACTAAGCCTAGAACTAAGTCAACATAAATTTGGTTTGCCTCGTAGTTAGGTTAATGGTACAATAATTGTTGTATGTAAAATCGTAGGCACAACGAATAGCCTAACTCTGTATAGCAAATATGTTTCTACGGCTATATGTGCGCCAAGGAGGAATTTTATGTATGGTTCAAAACACTTTATTATGATTTCTCAAGAGTTATTTTCGCTGTTTGTAGTTCGTTCAAAAGAAAAAAATGTTCCATAGTTACTTGCTCGGTACTTTTACACACATATTCTCATAACTTCGCCTTTGTACATATATTTGACATTATTACTACTGAGTTTAACATATAATTAAGAGAAGAGTAGGGTAAGAACAATGGTATGGAAAGCTATTAAAAACCTTAACAAGAAATAAAGAAAATATTACAAAAATAAGCTATAAAATGCACACAACAATTCACTTTAAAACTTGGCAATTCGAGTGCGTATTTATGCGCGAAGGGCGCATAGAACAGTTTAAGGAAAGAAAAAATTGTTCATTTGAAATTCTAAAAGTTCATATTTTGTCTAAATTTTTATTTCGTTTTTAAAATGAAACGATTTTTTTTTATAGTTTCACGTCATGTCTTTTATTTGCTCAAATGTAACACAGGTCGTAGATAACCAGACAGACGGGCAAAGCTATACAACACACACAAGCAGTGAGACACAATCACTCACTCAGTTAGAAGACAATTAACCGTGTACAAGGCTGCAAGTTCAGTTACGAGAAAACTTTGTGTTACGTTTATGTGCTTTCTTTACATAAGTATGAAATTGGAGTATAAATTAAAGTTTTACTACAACACTGCTTAGCACTTCCCATTTCCTTATTTTTAAAACAAACGATAGCCTTGTGGAAAAGCCGATACCGTCATACGTTGGATTAAGGTTTGCAAGTGGTCGTATTTCAGTGCTTCAGCAATTAAATTCAACTCATCGTAGTGTTCACGGCTGCGTTTGTCATCAAAAAGTTTTTGCAAGTATTTATACATGCGTCCATATTGGCCATGAACGTAAGCATGCCACAATGAGAACTGAATAACCTGCAAGAAAGACAAAACGCAAAACAAACACATAAAGCCAGAAATTATGGCAAAATATATAAAGCAAGAAAAAACAAGTAGAAGTAAAGAGAAGCAAAACAAAAACAAGTCAAAAACATGTATTCATAATACCAGTCGAATCGTGGATGAACATCTCACTAGATGTATTTTAAAAAATTTGCTTTTGTTGCTAATGTTTCTTCCCTTATTGATCTTTTTGATTCATCTATTCATTTATTAATTGACCTCAACCAGATATAGTCTCCCTTATGGTTAGAATGGCACATACTAATACACTAAAATCTAAGAGGCTTTTTCTTCGTGTGTTTCTTCAAGAAACACGGAATATTGCTTGAATATGCGTCATACATATGAGTATGTATAATATAATTCAGTGCACTTTCTCACACTGCATTAAAACCACTCAAGGATCATTATTCAGATTCGATAAAGAAACAAAACTCATTCGAAAAGTGCACTTTTTTAGAGAAAAGTTGATAAAAACCCTTCGCAATTTATATAAAGAAGTCTTACTGTTTTTTTAAAACAATATTACAATATAATTGATTTCTGGAGATCTACACGGACAGATAGACATTGTTATGTTGATTAGACAATTCCCCACTTCCTTCAAATGTATAAATTAAGAGATTGTCGGTGTGATTGAACGGAACAACAAAACTAATGTACCTCCTTTTTCTTAGCAATAGTGATGAAAGAAAACTTTGTTGCAAAAGAAACGAGCGAGAAAAAATTAGCATCATCAAATAAATGTATTAAAAAGTTTTCATTACTTTTTATTACACGTTAGATTTGGTTGGGTGGTTAGTTGCACTAACGTAGTAAAAGAAATAAAATTTTTTGTTTGTATTTTTCTAACTGAAACAATTCGGGCTACGAATTATGATAACCTTACCTTTGAATCATTGGCATCCACGAATTTAATGATCTCCATGTAAATATTGTCAAGTTCTTCTAAATGTTCCTTCACATTGTTCTCGAGTGTAGCCAGCTTAGCAATAGCAATACCCGTTTTAGTTAACGCTTCCAGTAGATTATTCCTTTGTTTATCCATGTTGCTGTTGTTGTAAAGTAATGAAATAAAATGGAATAAAAGCGAATGAACGTGAATGCACCTAAAAATGTAGACTTAAAGGTTTAGGATGTTAAAGATTTAAAGATGTTAAAGATTTAAAGATGTTTAAGATTTTTTCTTCATTGCGTGACGAACAGAGAAAGGCGAACTTTACGGCGCAACGGATAGCGTGGGTCATATCCGCAAACAATGTCCGGCTTTAATTTAGCAAAAATTGTCCATAGACAAAACGTCTTTAATCGCGCTTTGATTTTTGACAACGTTCTAAATTACTTTCATGTCAGCAAGGAAAATTCCACTCGATATTTCAGGGACTTTTCTATGTCCGCTCGTGTTGCAATTTTCCACCCATCTTTAGTTCCGATCAATGATATGGGTAGCAAATTAACAAAAAGCTTGGACAGGAAAAAGCAAGAAGCTAAGCAAATTAGCCCTATGTTGGTATGGTCGCAACGTGGCGGATTATGTTTTTGCTAACCATATTCTTATGTTTTGCTAACCATATTCTTGGCGTGGGTGTTAGGCAAATTCTTTGGAAATTAGAATATGATAAAGTAAGTTCCGTCATTCTACTTTAAATGGAGCGGGCATCACTAAAAATTTCCTTTCTCCCTATTTTCGTTTTCTAAACAATTCCCTTGATATGGGTATCAATTCAGAGGAAGTGATGAATAAAATAAGTAAAGCTGAGCGCATCAATTCTACGTTAAATATGATGGAAGCGTGTCCCACTTTAGCGTTCTTATTTGTTTTAATATACATTTTTACTCATTAAAAAAAAATTTCAAATTTTGAATTCACGTCCGTTTCAATTAAGCACCTCTTATCTATGTGTCCTATGCGATTCGCCTAACCTTACTTAATATAGAATTTTTTTATACCCTAAGATAATCGAACGAATGTTGGAGGATGCGGCATAAAGCACGTATGAGTTCTAACACACGTTATGCGAGACAATCGTAATGTCTTTTCTTATTACGATTAACAAATTGACTGTTTTGAAGCCATAACAACTTTAGCGCGGGGATAGTTCAGCCAATTGGCTGTGATTTTGAATTTAGATTTTATAGATTTTCTTGAGAATACGTTCGCGTTACAATTGGGCGAGAGGCTTGGTATGGGAAACTAACTTTTTGAAATTCTTATTTTTCGTACTTTTTTCAAACATCAGTCTTTTATGTAACGTTTAACAAGTACTGCGTAAGCAAATTCCAATAAATCAACTTGTGAACGGTATGGTTAAGGAAATAAGTTATTGACAACGGCTTCTTGCAAAATAATAAGTTTATCTTTACAGCGCAAGAATGAATATAACAGCAGAATTTAAGATCTTTGGGAATTTTTTCAATTTCTCCACAAGATGTAATTTACAAAGTTTTTCGAAGCAGCATTTCATGCTTCAAATAACTTGTCACGTGATAAATTTAAAATATGCAATAGGAAAATATTCAGCAAACTTACGATTTAATCTTAACAGCGTCAGGACGTGTATCGCTTTTAAGACCATAAAAAGCTAACAATGCATCCTTATCGGTACCTTTAATGACATGGTCAGCCAAACGCACAACTGCTGTTGCGACATTGCGCAATTTTTGGTTATCATCCTTTTGTTTATCATCGCCAGTAGGAGAGGACGAAGTACCAGACGCGGTATCTGTACCAGTTGATGTCGTAGTGCGATCAGTTGTACAATCAAAAGTGTTGTTGCCTTTGTTGTTCTCTTTTAATGACTTGGCAAATGTGAAAGGATATTGAACTTTCATTTCAGCCGATTCAATATTTTGTATGAGCAGTAAATGAGCAGACAAATGTTTTGGATGTGCTGCAATTATTTCATCATAGATTTTTTCGGCCTTGTCGTAATCTATATAGCGAAAATTGGAGGAAGAAAGATGAAGAGAAAAGCATATGACAGATAAAAAGGAAATTAATGGTTAAAATAAAGCTTTTAAATGAAATGAAGTACACCAATTGGAAACGATAATAAATGATGTGAGTATAAGTTCAGTGAGAGAGAGGCAGGATTTAACAACTTTCTTGCAATTTCTAATGTTTTTGTCAACGACATCTTAATTGTAGTGATCGGGCAAATATTCACCACACAAACGGGTAAAAGGGCGGACTGACATGCTGACTAAATCCATTTAGAACTCGATACTCATCAATAATACATTTACTTTATATGAGTTACACTTTGCATTTGCATTTGGTGAAAGCATAGCTTGTTTAAGTGAATATAGAGTCCTATCTGTAGAGTTGTAAAACAATTGTATTTTCATCTACATTTTGAAGTTTGATCTTTCACCATAAAATACGGACAAGTTGTGCTACTGAGGACTGCAAAAAATTTCTTTAGATTTAATTTTGTTGCCTTTTTACAGATGGTCTCTATACTCATTACCGAAGGATGAGGGCTGTATTTCATTTTGTCTGTTCAGTTGTAACACCCAACAATAAGATGCAGACACCATGTAAAGACCACATATTATTGATAAGCATCAAACGGCGTATGGTCTAAAAGAGTTGTTACTAGCCGAATACAGTTTATTCACTTGTTTTCTTACAAACGCAGCTTTAAATAATCAATTCTAAGGCAAATTTATTCAAAAAGATAGCTATTTGGTTTTCTAATTTGAAAAGAGTGAGGAAGCTCTAAGAGTGGTTGCGCCTGTATAAAGCAAATAAAAAAATGTAAATTATCAAACATAAGTCAAAACCAGACGAAAGACGATAAAGAAAGTCAACCTTTTCATGCATAATTAGCATCCTGGTTTAGGACAAGCAAAGTTTTTTTATTTATAGCCATCATCTTTGTTGGTGCATTGTCGATGCTATTTGAAAACTGCATTTGCCAATGTGTAACTACAAAAGAATATTCTGTAGAAATTCGAGAAAAACCTCCGAATATCTTTAGAAAAAGCTGAAGGCTGAATACGCTGAAGAAAAAAATTTACTTTTTCAGTCATAAATCTGTTTTATTGCTGTACAAAAGTGCAAATTTTTTTTCTTTTTTTGGATATTGAGTTAAGATGAACCACGCCAATAAATTAGTGGCTTGCATGTCAAATGTAATTAAATAGAAGTAATTTCTAATAAATAAAATTTCGTCTACTTACCCAATTTAGTTAACATAGAGCATTGGAAATCTCTGAGACCCTCGGAATATTCATCTACAGTGAGTTTTTTGTTTGAATCTGTGGCAGCACAAGTTGACGCACTATCCCCTGCCGAAGCTAGTGCATTAGCCATAGCAATAGCTCCAGCTGGGGAGGTATTAATATTAGAAACCTTCGTTTTGCCAGTAATACCAACATTGGCAACGGCGCTACTTGAACCATTACCACCGTTCTTCTTGCTGCCTTCTGATGGGTTAAGAATATAGTAAAATTGGTGTACATCGGTACGTTTGCCAAAATCATCCTTAGGCAAAGTTATAGTACCAGCTAACCAAGAGCAATTGTTGGGCAAATTGGCCTTAGTCAACTTTTCTTGAGTCAAAGGGCCCAAGTACAAAACCTTTGGAACGTTGCGATTTAGCAAAGACGCCGTAAATTTCTGACCGCTAATAACGCATTGATTGTATTCGGTGTAGAAATCCAAATTAAGTGGAGTTGCCAATTTACACAAAGCTACCATATTACTTTCGTTAATTTTTTCCAAAGCCTCACGTTTTTCGTGGCGTATCTGCAGACGTATCGTGTATTCACCTTTCTCGAGTTTCGTATAAAAGGTATGTGAATTGGCATCACCGCATGCAATCATAGCCTTATTTGAATCGAATATCATCCACAATTGGGACTCAAATTCGGATTCATAGAGAATGGGATTAAAGAGAGGAGCGTAGACAGCTATTTCCATGGGTTTGGCGACATTGAGAGTAAAAGAGAACAAATTCTGATAAATTTGCCGGCCTTCTGGTATAACGTCGCGTGTTGCACTTAAGGGCGTTATTTTCGATTCATTCGCTTTCAAGACAACCGCCGCAGTTTTTAATTGGATTTGAGGTTGAATTTCCATATGAGTCAAAGAGCTAATTTCAATTCTGTGCACTCCACGAGCAGCATGCATAACATCTGAAAACGAAAAGGGGGCACATATAAATGTAAGCATATAAACATGAAAAACATTAAATTAAATTCACTTCGAAAAAGTATCGGAAAGACGCTCCCCGTGTTTATAGGAGTTGCTTGAGCTTGTTCACGGCGTGGGTTTCGGTTGCAGTAGCTAACAGAATGAGCTGTGTATTCCTTTTTGGCATGATTTGTTTTATTTAATAACTTTTTCTATTTAAAAATATTCCTCTTTTATTCAGAAAATTTATTCTTTACTAATAACCATGCTTGGATAAGAAAACGAGCGCATGTACATGTGTGGATCGTTTCGCAATAAACATCGCTTTTCTACATATATTGTAGTTATGTTTGAGGGCGTTGTTTGGTTTGCAGTGTTTGCATACATAGGAGCGGTAAAAAAAATTTGTATAGAAACGAATGCATATGAATAATATAATAAACATCTATCCACCCAAACTCACACAACAACTTATGGGTAGACATATAAGTATAACAGTTGAATTGATCCTGTTAGCACAATAATAACGGTCTGGTCATGTTTAATCTTGGTAAGCACCACCGCTGCACTAGCAATAATTTACTGGCTATAAGAATCATTGAGATTTTAACGAAAATATCAAAATATACTGGAAAATTAAAACTTTAAAACAAGAACTTTTAAAAGAAAGGCGAAATTAGGGGAAATTCTTGTTAGGATTTATAGCAATTAATGGTCGGCTAACAATACTTATGGTAATCGAATTTAAGATTAACATCTTCATTTTTAGTTTTCTTTCTTAACAACTCAAAGAGAGTAAAAAACAGACTTAGGTCAATTTTAACTTTCTATAAAAAAATGAAGCTATATATAAAGCGGATGGAAACCAAGGCAAAAGCGGGCTCATACCATTACCTCAAAAACCAGAAGACAAATGAATTGACAAGTCTAAATGTTGTTGCTTCTAAATATTCTTCTTGTGAGCAATCTACTAAAATCTTTTGAACATTTTCCAAATAATATTAGGTGGCATTGGCTGGTTACGGCAATAAATTTCTGTTGATGTGTGTTCATTTTATTTAATTGAAACTTTAACCTTGTCGTTATATGAGCAACAAACAATTGAAGTCTGTATGATCGTAAATAACAACACAAGTGACAACAAAAACAGCAGAAAAATAAAAGAGAAAAAGATCAGAGAACAAACAAAACGCGAAAACCATGTTTTGCTTTCATAATTAGAGTAATGAGGTTTAGAAAAGATATGCGATAGTAAAAAGTAATGATTTGGCTTAATTGGTGGTAAACAGTTTTAAATGCGAATGTAGAAAAAAAATTTTTTTTGTTAAAGTTCGTTAACTTTTTTTTGTTATGTATAATCAAAAATATATCGCATATTCTTCTATTCTAGGTACATATCACCTACCAACCAACCTACCAATTGGAGAATTCCAGTTAAATTTGCATTGACCAACTAGATTAGCATTAATTTTAGAGCGAAGAATGCTTTCATTTATTTGATATTTCTGAGATTTACAAATGTTATTGTAGGCGAAAGACGTCGGACTTGATTTCTGAACACTTACCTTGAAAGGGAAAACTTTTGGCACATTAGTATTGCATTTTAGTATTTTTCTCGATTACTTGATTTTGAATCGCGAGAAACTGCAGGAATTGTAATGTGAAATTGTTTCTCTAGAAAGTGTTTTGCAGTTGTAACTATGTTCTGAAACCACATAATCCAAATTTAATTCCGCCTTATTTTCTACTTTCTGACTTTTTAGATTAGTTCAAAAGAAAGCAAAAAAGCTTGTAAAGGAAATTTTTGATAAAATAAAATAAATAAAAAGGCGTTGTCATGTGTAAGTGGAGACAACGACCTACAAAGTTCGGCAAAATTGATAAAAACTATTACCTTTTATTGCGTTCTAAAGTATAGTATAGTAGACCCAAGCAGGTTGGTCGTCGTACCTTTTCGCAACCTTAAAGTTCGTACACCATCTGTAGATCCTGTCTCCACGACAATCATCGCCATAAATTTCGTACATCTGTTGAAGCGGGGAGCATCAAAGGTTTCACTTGACGCGAAATAAAAACTCCAAATTCCAAAATATTTAATTAGGCAAGAGTTATCAACTTCTTTAGTCTCCGATATATTTATAATTGCCAGAACTCTTTCAGGGCATAATTTGCTCATTTGCTTTTTTATTATACCCCCAATAAAAAATGTTTTTTTTTTTTTTTGGATAATGTATGTAACATTCAAAAGGAAGCTTCAGAGACCCTATAATGTTGATCAGCGCGATATTTTGAACTGGCTAAGCTATTTCTGTCCATCCGTATGTCTGTGTGGTGTTTGTTGCTGATACTCTTCTCGTTGCAAAAGTCCACTTCAAATTTGGTAGAAACATTGGAAGTTTTTCCACGCAGATTGGCGTTGAAAATGGGCCAAATTGGTCAGAGCAGAAACTCGCAGCGGAGAATAAACTGAAAGCAAGTCCGTTTTTCTTAAAAAAATTTGTGGGCTTTTGCTCGTTAATCAAAAATTATAAAAGTTAAAAGGTTGAAATTTTCCACATTTATTTTACGAAACACTCTCTATGCCCACAAAAAGTTACAAGCGATAAAATTTTATTTTTTCACTTTGTTGAGGTTTTATGCTTAATTATCATAACACATATAAGACAATGTTTCAAACTATTTTGTACATTCCTCAAATGAAGAGACATCTACCTCAAAATGAATTAATTCTAAAATGATTATGGCAGACACTGCAATAAGTTTTTCTTAATAATACCAGCGATATCAAATAAGAGAACTTGGAGAGTAGAATGCGAAAAGCATAGTTTCGGATATGCGAGATTCATCCATCACCGCATCCATGCTAAAGTAGTGGTTGTGTGTTATTTTTTTAAATTTTTTGGCAGAAAGCTCACAAATTTTTAATTTTTTGAATCCATTCTCCATTGCAGTGCATATTGCATTTTGTTGACAATATTGATCAAAACGTTTGCCCACAAATTTTTAAAGTTAAATAGTTTTGACGAATGTACGACATATATTCTTATATGTGGAAATATTTATGTAAACTCAAACTTTCAAGTTTTTTTGTTCTTCTTTCAATAAGAATGAAATTTTTTGGATGCGTCTGAATGGAAAAGGCTTGAAAAAGTGAAGTACATATATAAACACGCATTCATATAAAATATCAGTAGACGCAGGTGCATACAAAGCAGGAAAAGTGCACACATAACAATTTAAGCTTTAATGATGCCTTGTTATAATTCAAAGCACATACGCACATTTCTACGCTCGCAGGCACACGCACGCGCACGTGAACGTACATAGACGCACACATACACACGTATTTGCATGATCACACACGCGTCTGTTTACAAAGCAGATTATATAATACTTATCTTCACTTATTGCCGGAAATAGATACATGGGCTGCTTAAGTATGTATTGCCCATATATATGTAATCCATAGGACAGATGTCTGTACGTGTTTTAACGTCTGCGCCTGGGATATGCCTGAGTCAGACGGGTTGCCTACAACCATTGGCAATCAATTTAGTTGATTGAGGACCTCTCAGGGAGAGAGACAATCCCCACTGAAGGGGCCCTCCCTACCCTAAAGTTCCGCAATAGAAAATGTGTGTAGGCCAAATTCTCGTTTAGTGGTTTACGTCGAGGCCTATCTAAGCACCTCTTAGATAGCTCCCCGCGAAACCACAGTCACCACGAACACTCCCCGAAAGGCCGTACACAGCAGTCAGGCAAGAAAGTATTCGCCCGGCGTTCCGATGGATAGTGTGCATCTTCCTGCCGGAGCAATCCCACTCTATAGGACAATAGGAAATCAACTTTAACCCGTCCCCGTGAATGCCGTCTAAAGACGTTCGTTACATGTGCTTGTAGACATGTGCACATGACGTCTATAGCAGTCCTATATTCTTAGTGTTATAACACAAAAAAAAGAAGTATATTTTGTGGAGCATTCAGTGATTTTAAAATGAGCATTACAAATAGAGCGGAAAATAAGAAAAAACATGAAAATCCCACAATCCGTAAAATAAATTCAATTCCATGCTAACTGGAAGAAAACGCTGCTAATAGAATTTAAGAACAATGAACTTAAAACACGAATTCAATATCTATACATACGTATATCTACATACCTGTATTTATACGGAAAGCAACACATTTATAACAACTAACGTAAAAGGTCACAGAAACTTGCAAAAATTTTCTTGTTTAGTTTGCTTATAGATAGAGATTTACACAAAAAGCATGCATGAAAATATATATATGGTCGAAATCATCTCTCTCTATATAGAAATGTGTATTCAAATCTATGAACTTATGCCATACACGTATGGATATGCGTATATCATGTCAGGCCGCCCAACGCTTGCATTTTTAAGTAAGTACAAGGCGTTGCGCAAAAGTTTGAACCACTTATTGTAAAAAAAAATCAAAATCTATCAGCTTCGTATTGATTTTTCGAATTGCGTGATTGAGGCTCCTATCTATAATGGAATAATAAAATGATAATATTTGAGGAGGTTATTAAACATATCGTCAAGGATTACAAAAGGAAAAAAAATTAAAAGGTTGCTAGCAACACTAGAGCCATTATCGCAAGGCATGTTTAATTTGAGACTTCCTGCTGTGTAACTGAAGTAAATTGAAATCAAGAAGAAATCCTTAAAAGTATCTGTAGTTGGAGAAGGACACAGGAGATTTTGAATATATTAATTCTAGTATGGTTGGCGGATATTTGAAGAAAAATCTTAAATTTTCCAAAAGAAATATCGCAGTTATTTATTAATAGATAAGGTTTCACTCAACGAATCGAAAATGTTCATTGTACATCGCTTTTTAATTTACGTTGAAGAATTTTATAAATATTCCACAAGAAGGGCGTAAATTGGGCCGTTATGAAAAATCGTGTGCCGAGAAAAGCTCTTTTAAATTTTTGAAATTATTTACAATTTTTTTATCATTAATCCACAATCTCTCAATACCATAAACCTGTCTCGTTCTATGCGGAAAAACTCTTGCTTACCGTCTTTTCTCGAAGACTTCTTGCTAAAAACTGCCGCTTCTATTGCATCTCTCGAAAAGAGAATCACTTATGGTAGACTTCATTCATTGCGTTGATAATGACATCAAAGAAAAATGAGTGATTTTATAGCCGCACTCATAACCTATATGAAAAACTCCATCTCAAATTTTTGGTAGAACAGCTTAACATCTTTCACCTTAGTGGCGTTGAAGCATGTATTAGTCCTAATCCGTTGTCTCATAAGCTCACAATCAAAACATGCTTTATATTAGCGTAAAACATGTAAAAATAATAAAAAGATTTCAAATCATGTAAAAATAATAAAGTAAGAAAATTGTATTTGGCTGTGACCGAATCTTTTATATCCACCGCTTTTGTCCTACACAGGACTAAAAATTCAACGAAAAACTAAATTTTCACACTCTGTAATATTGCATAGGAGTGGTTAATTATCGCCATTTTTGCAGGTTACACGTGGAAAAAACCCAGAGGTGTTCTCAGTTTAGGTTCCACTGTAGGCGTTTAGTTTATTTTCAATACCAACTTGTGTGCGAGCACTTCTAATGGTTTTACTAAATTTGGAGAGGATAGCTTCATTTTTACAGCCAGCAGAATAACTACAAGAAACTTGACACGTACGTTGCAGCTCTGCATGAGGTTTTGTTCAGGTCATGGCCCGCACAGAATTTGTTAAATGTGATATGGGTGATATGTGCTGAAATGGTATGTACATTCCCCCATCGCATCTCTGTCCAAAATTATGGATCTATTAGTTCGTTCCTGTCCAAGTTACAAGGTTTACTTCTGACCGTGCGCCTGTTGGCCTGATTGTTAAAGAAGTTGTTATAAAAATTAAATGTTCATTTTGTTATCGTCACTAAATGTACATTTACAAATGTGTTCATTCAGCGTTCATTCTTCTTTTGGAATTAAGTAAAAAAAATTTTCGAAGTTTAATATAAAATGATCAGAAAATTTAAGTCCAAAGTAAAAACAGGCCTCAAAGACTCGACGTGCGCGGATTAGTAATAAGCCTAAAATAATGTCAATTTCCAGAACTGTTGGAGCGATCTTTTTTTTGAACCAAATGTGTGCTCTTTTGATCACTCTTCTCTGTAACATGTCCCATGATGTGCCATCAATGCCGAACTTTTGGAATTTTAGTTCGAGAAAGTGCAAGAACTGATTATCGCACGACTCTTTAGCAGCCAGCTTTATAACATATAAAGAATTAGTCAGCGAAATAAGTGGAAGGGACTAGGTCGGCGGTATATGGAATATGCATATAGATTTTGTAACTAAGTTTGCCCAAAATTTTGAACTATTATGAAAGGTGTGTGTGATCTGATCCTGGCGCATTTCCTATTGGTTACTTTTGGATACTTTAGCTGCATATTTGCCACACAATTTGCCACAATTTTAAAGTAGCCCATTACATGCGACTTCGCTCCAATTTTTCCGAACGCATTAAGTGGCGTCAACTCAGGCTATGCCCCACTTTGTGCAGGTTCATGTTTCGTGAGCGATGAGCTTTTTCGCATATAGCTGTTCGTATGTGTTCCATTTTTCAGTGTTCGTTATCGATCTCTTCAAAAGCGCGTCGACTTATTTCCGTAGCGATTTGTACTTGGAAATTCGTTCCATTGCATCTTTCATTATGTACGACATGTAATAATAATAAATAAGGTTGCAGATTTCACCCCATGCATGGACTGAAATGACGTTGGAATTTAGGTTAATGAAACATCTTAGTAAATGTCTAGCAGTTACAAGGTAATCAATCATTCCGTGAAAACTACGATACGAGACTGGGACAGAGACTTGAACTGCATTTTATATAAGCCTTCGATAGGATTACGGATAATTTTATTTTGTGGGTTGCATTTACCAAAGAACCAGAAAGCGTACAAGGAAAACATTAGAACACTTTTATTTCCTCTTTTACATCTTACGCGGGTCGTTGATATCTTTCCTATCTTGCCATTATTTATATTGATTGCAAGTGAGACAAAAAATAAATATAAAATGCTGTTTGAAAATTTTAGGTTTCTAAAAATAATATGGATTTTTAGATATTAGAAGATATTAGAGGTATTTATCTCGAAGTTCTGGGAATTATTGACCGACTTAGGTCGGTTTTATGCACGCATTGACTTAAGCAAATATTCTGTAGTAGTTTTGCATTGCTAAGAATGTTATATATTTTTATTTATTCTTTAAAAATATAATTTAAACGGAAGCAATTTTATACACTTGTACCGACACCCACAGATGCGCTTAAATGCAGTTGCATTTCCCATTTGAGGGCATGCGTGCTTCATGTGTGCGTGTGCACATGCAAGCAATGAAAAAATTTGTATACGATTGGATTTTCTATACATTGCGGAAACGGAAACTAACTTGACAATATCATGCATATCATGTGCATTTTAACTGAATTCGCGCAATATGTGCATAAAACATGCGCAAGCACAAGCACAAGTACAAGCGAATTTTAATGCAAATGAACACACACACACAAAAGCCCTCTGCTTACTTGCCAGTTCATGAAAAAGAGATTTTGTGTTTGTTTAAGAACAACAACAACGAAGTCTCCTACAACAGACAGAAGCATATTAAAACACATATAGAGTAACAAGTTATTTTATCATGCAAGTTATTCATGTACGCATATCAACAGTTCTTTGTTACATCGGAGAAAATATTTTAAAATACTTTCACTATTATTTGTAATCATTGGTAAGTGAGATTTCCGTTTTTCGTCTTATCCCTGATATCCTCCCTGCCTTGCGATTGATTGAAAACTTGATTTACATAATTAGAAGAACTATTTAAAGAAAATTAATTACTAAGCGCACCAATACATTTGATCGACTTCATTTCTTCAAGACCGCAATTCAACTCTCATGACTTGACGAAATTTTTCAAAAGTTATACACGAAAGTTTCAAAAAGTTTTCCGAGTTTCTCGAGGTTGTTTTATTTTTTTTTTACATTGTGAGCGTGTATGAGAACATATCGCACCCATTTTTTCGCAACATGTTCTTAATTAATCAAGGAATGTTTGTACGAAATTTCAGTTTTTTGTGACGATCTACAAAATTTATCCGCGAAATTGACGGGTTTTGGTAAAAGTACTACATTTTTCTATTTAATTTCATTATTTTGTAAAGTTTGTAAACCTGTACTCTATAATTAACCATAATTTTGATTTTATATATTTCGAGCGCAACCTTCAGTTTACAAGTTCATACATAAGCCCTCCAAATCCATTTCCTATTGTAAAGCTTGATCGTCCAACAAAGTATGCGCGCTGCTTCTGAAGCTGGAACAATTATCATCGAAGTGAAATAAACCACGTTTTTAGGAAACGTTTTTGCAATTAGTTCGTTGGTCCGAGAATCAAAACGCTACTGTTGTTACTTATAAATACATTACGAAAATCGTGTAAAGGTAAAATTATGCAAAACAAGTGACGAACGGAAAAAAGTATAAGCCTAAATTGAATTTATAATTTATCACATTCAGTACACACTTACTGGAGCTGCTGAGCAAACCTCCACTTTTATGGCTATAAAAATTTTTCTCTGTTGATGTATGTCAAAAGTTTTACTTTTTAATAGTTATCAACTGTTGCACAATAGGAAAATTATTCCATTAGTCTTTAAAAGCTATCTACTCTTTTTCGTTTTAAACCAAATCGGCCTAGGCCGACTACTAAATACGAAACACCATATTGTCTAACACAATTATTATTTTGGTCATCGCATTCAAATATTACATGCTCTTTTTGTATGAACTTACTATTATGGAACTTTGTATTAAGAATTACATTTCTTTGCAAATAAAGGCTCACTTTCTGGAAGAATGATTGTGCCCATGAGGTTCAAAAATGTAGGTATGTGCTCGAAATTCAGCATAGTTAATTTTTTTATCAAATTATTTTTATGGGTCAATTTTCATCATAACTCAACTTCATAAAACTTGGAATTTCTGCATTAAAAAACCAAAATTTTTCGTTATATAGACTAGGATAGAGTTAATAGATCCGGTCCAAAGTTTTCACCCCAATTTTGAATGGCGAAATTATATTATTTGGCCACTTTTGTCACGAAATTTTGAAAACAATTATATGGAGAGTGCTCGTAAAAGTAGACCGATCCAAATATTTTCAATGGCGTTCGTCCTTGGGTCAGTGTACAAAATTTCATCAAGGTATCTCAAATATTGCGAGCTGTAGCTTCAACACAAATTTACATGGACAGACATCAGACGGAGAGACGAGTTTAGATCAAATCAGATTATGATTCTGAATCGATCGGTATAATAAAGGGTGAGTCGATCTTAAGCCCTTTTGTCTGTTAAATACGACCACATCAACTTAACACCCCCTGTACCACAAGCGGTGTAGGGTATAGAAATGAACTGTGCCAAATTTGGCCTATTTTTTGGATTCTACTCTAATAACAATTTCAAAAAAATTGATACTTTGTAGAGCAGAAAACTTTTAATACGAGGTGGTGGAAATTGACCCATAATATTCTAGTAATTTCATGATTGAACTTGCACTACATTAGGTTACGTTTTGGGCCCGCTTCCCCATAAGTACGCACATGAAAAATATGCCTTCATATAAAAACAAGATATAATTTTTTTCTTCTACAATAAAAATAAGAATTGTGTTAGACAATTTGGTGTAAGGTATTTAACGGTCGGCCTTGTCCAACTATAGTGTTCTTACTTGTTTGTATGCTACTTTGTACTTCAGTAAAAACTTATATCAGTGTGCGATTTATCCTAAAAGTATTTATTTCATGCGTAATATATGTAAAATGAAATTATTTGTGATTTATTTGCACCCAGCAGACAGCAAAAAAAAAAATGTTTAACGTTGGCGGAATATTTTTATTCGCACTTCTTATAAATAAATTAATGAATTAATGAATACGAAAAATCTATAGATTTTCCACAAAAAAGACTTATAAAAAAACATCAATTTAGAATTTTTCATCGATCTTTTCATATGTGATTCTTTGACTGAACTGAGAAATATCTGGAGGAAATGATCAAATAGACTAGGATTTTTCTGGGAACCGTTATAAGGAACGTGATTTAATAAATAGATCTACATAGGAGCTATATCTCACTCGATATAAAGGTTCTCACGAGAAGGCTGTTGGCACCTTTGGTAATCCTACGAGTACGACATGACGATTATAAATATCTTTAGTTTTTAATCATCCCTGAAATCATGATCTGCCAAATTCCTTTTGTATTCTGAGAAAACGTGTAAATTAAATCTAATCTATAAATTTAAGGTGTCAATAAAGCAGCAATACTAATGCACATAAATAAAGCAAAAACGGATTTGTTTGCTAATCTCTTAAAAGAATTGTTTTTATTTTTACTTCGGCCTGTACAAAACTGCTGTGCACCAAATTAGAATCCGTGGCAGACAGTCGCGGTACATTTTCATTCCATACGAGAAGAATATGGAAATTTTACAAATGATTCAATTTCGAACACGTAGGTGTCAATACTGAAGTAGCTAATGCCAATTTGAGGTGCCAGACAAGTGGCTCTCAACAATTTTCATAAAGCCAGATGGTTACACAGATAGCCCATCCAGTAAGAACAGAGCAGAACTTCACCTACAAAACAACGTCAAACAAACAACGTCACCTACAAAAACACACGTCGTGTCGACAGTGGTAGACGCATCTGAGTCATCGCTGCGTACATACCAACACAAATGAATTTATCATGAATTAATGAAGCCCGAAAAACCCATATGCGTTCGCGGCGAAGACAAAGTTGCTGATAACAGAAATGGTCCCCGTAGCCATAAAGGAAATGAAAATGTGCTTTGATCGACTAATGTATATTAGAAATTCTTATCGACATGATCCCAAACGTACCACCACTAAAAAATCCACTAAAACCATTTTTTTTTGCGCTGATGGTATGTCATGGATTTACGTCATATCTTAAAACATCTACACAATCCGTCCGAAAGTTCCGAAAGATTTTGTATGGAAATTACTGCGCCAACATAAGGATTTGGGCCATGCTCATTAAAAGATTTGGAGTCGTGTTGGAAGGCGTGATAACCTAATAACTAATACAACATAACTAACTATTCTATATATATTCTATAATAAATTATCTATAAATAGAGTACGACCGAGTAATTTCTATTTAATGAATCTTGAAAATCCTTTGTAAGGCAGCAAAGTTTAGTTCTTTACTACCAAAATAGGTGGGGAGTAATAGGATACAGATCAAAGTAAGCAAACAAAATATATTTCTATCTTCAGGATTTTAAACCTTACAAAAAAAAAAAATTGAAGAGCAATGCGTATTGAAAAAAACGTAATGAATTCCATATGCTGAATATTACGCTGCGGCTGTTTGTGGTGGTTATTGCTATTGTTGTTGTTGTGTTCTAAAGTTGCTACTGCTATTGATGGAGTTTGTTACAGTTGTTGTTGCCGTTATTTTTACTACCGTAAGCGTCGTAGTTTGGCGTGGTTTGCTGACCTTTTTGTACCTAATGTTAGGAAAATCCCACATTTGATGATTGGAGTTTTTATGAAAATTAGTCGATTTTCTAAGAAACTAGTGCCAAAGAAAGGGAAAGCCAAATACATGTTCGTAACGTTTTATCTGTCTCATGCAGCTGAGAATTGTTGAAACGATTAACCGGCATTACCAGAACGTTTGGCGGAAAAACGGAAAGGGATTAAGGAAGCGTTTTGCTTCTTTACCGATAATAAATCCGTGCGCATAAGTGTCCACACGTAGATTCTAAGAGCATTCAGTCTGTTTTGTTTTTCCGCATTAAAGATTTAAATACCTCTCGTTGAACCATTCCCTGAACGTAAGGTGAAATACTTCCTCTTTAAGAGTCATTTTTCTGCCGTGAAATCATCCCTCTCCCGCACGAACCGATGGCAATTTCGGTTCAAGTATAAAGAAAAAGAAATAGTAAGAAAAAAAGATATTAGGACTATGCA
>CCAG010006583.1:0-39360 GCA_001077435.1 Glossina morsitans morsitans | reverse complement strand
TTTATTTTCTCTACACCACAGTCTAAATACCGCAAAATAAATATATAAGGAGAACGTATTTAAATATTTGAAGAATTTTTAGTTTAATTTTATCTTCACTTTACTTAGTGAAGATATATTTTACGTATTCAGAAAGGGCGAGATAGAAAAGACGCCTTTAGCTGTAGGTTAAATTTTTTGTGACTATAATCACCGATGTCGCTATTATTGAATAAATGTTATCACTTCCTGCTCATCATATCGAGGATATAGGGATGTAGAGGGCTTTTCAGTTAATTTATTCCTTTCAATAGGCACAAAAGTGTAAAATGTCAGATTTCTAAACACACAGCTAAGCTGTCATCCATTCGTAGATGGTGTACAACATTACTTCACAAAAGCTTATAATTAACCTAAAAATATTATGCTAAAAGTAACAAGTAATACCACTACAGGGAGGCACGGACCTTACATCAACCTAAAAATTTCCTGTCACTACTTTCGAACATGAAGCCTTATATGGGAAATCATCGCAAAAGTAGCCTAATTCGAAACAATTTGAATTCGTTCTTGGGCCAAAACGCATCAGATTACCAAATTTCATCTCAATATATCCCAAAACACGTCAGATTACCAAATTTCATCTCAATATATCCCAAAAACCTAAGGGCCTGTAGGTTGAACACAAGAAAAAAGACGGACAGATGGATAGATCGATTCTTGAATCGATCGAATTACCTCAATTTGTAGGTTGAGCGGAAAAATATGTGAATGTACGTCGTTCTGACAGACGGATAGAGAAGCCTACCTAAGACAATAAAAGGTGGATTTATATCAAGTCGTTCTGGTTGCCGCATATATCCGTACAAGATTGATACACCCTTGTACCATAAGCGATGTAGGGTATAAAAACTTAAAAAAAATTAAGAGTTTTGTCCATCTACGCGCAAATTTGTTTATTTGTCTTGTCCACACAAAGTTCCTAGTAATTAAATTTTATTAGTCCACTTCTTTGAAGTTTTATGCTTATTTATGATAAGGCAAACAAGGCAGAATGTTTAAAACTATGTACACTCCTCAAATGGAGGCCTAACAATGGCTTAATTCTAAAATGAATATGGTAGACATCGCGACCTGGCCGATTTATTTTTTTTAATTATATCAGAATTATGGGTAGTAAATAAAAGAACTTAGAGAGTAGACTGTGACAAGCGTAGCGGTGGGTATGCGAGTTTCGGCCCCCGCCGAATATATCTGCTTTACTGGTTTTTCCTTTTTTTCGTTTTCTAATTACACAAACTCTTGCAACAAGTCTACATAGTTTCTTATTTAGCAAAACAAGAACAACAAAAATTTTATATAATTTATATATAAATTTTATATATTTTGTAACCTATAATAAACGCTGCAATTATAACTGCTATAGTCGTTCTTTTTTCCTTGAAACATTTCGCCAACATGTTCAGACATCACAGGTAACTTTTAATAGTTTTGCGGAAAACGGAAAAGAAAAGCAGATACATTGAACCCTCTTTTAAAATGCCCGTAAAACTGCATGATTCATTAAAGGTTAATGACATGAAGTTCGTTTAAGACGAAACTTTTAGATAGTTGGTGTTTCTTTCTTGCTTTTTTTTTGCCTTACATGTACTTGCATGTTATTTGTTTGAAACTTTCTGACATATTTGGTGTGATAAAGTATTTGGAGATAATATATTCTTAAGCTAACTGTCAAATCAAATAAATTTGTTGCATATTTTAGCTCTTATTTAGCTCTGGTTTTTCTAATACGTAGCAGTTCCATATAAAAAGGTGTATTTGATAAAGTTGGGTCTCCGGATTTAATTGCAAGTGAAACATCTGTCCCATTGGCTGTTATTTAGACATAAAAAATTTTGCGTGCTTTTACACTTTTGCCGTGTGGTAGAAAGAACAGGCAAACATATCCTCGCATACTTGCGTTGGTTGCAGTTTGACTCTGTTGGGTTTCGAGATAATAATTTTGTTGCAGCAATAATTATGTTTTCAGTAAAAATTGCCTCAAATATACGTTCACTTTAAAAATTATGTTTTCCTCATATTTAATGCATAAATTAGGGTTTAACTCTTTCGATAAAATATAATTGTTCGATTTGACTGAAAGTTGACTTGTGAGCGTAACTTCTAAACTTAATAGATAAGCAAATAACAAGATAAATAAGAAAGGAATCAATATTTCTCTTGATTTGGATCTTTATAAACCTTTCTAATGTTTTTAATTAACAAATTGCAAAAAATTTTTCCATTTAATGCATTTGATTACGTTTAGATTTTTTAATACGGAAAATGGCATCAGCAGGACGGCAGATGAATCGAAAGATTAAATTTCATAATTATCAGAATTTAACTCTAGTGAAAATTACGTGTCCATAAGGGAAATTGTAACTGGATCACTCCGTAATGAATATATACTACTAGGACCTGCACAAAAATGGGAACGCCTACCTAATGTTATAGTGTGTTAAAGTTTCATTTTTTTAATAACTTCAAAACGCACAAGTATATCAATTTTTGGCCGGTTTCAAATTTAGCATGCATCTAAGCACCATTTTTTCCGTCTGCCCAACTAAGTAGTACCTGTGGTAGACATTCTCCCCTTTAGCGAAAATGAATAAAAGAATGCCTACAAATTTGTAAAAGAATTTAGAAGTGTATGATTTTGATTAATTATGAAGCAATTAGTTACTTGGCCTCGTTCTTAGGCTGTTGACACGATGAAGCTTCGCTTCGTTTTCAAGCCTGGGAATAAAGTTTGATAACTTGGAAAGCAATATAAAAGAACACAATGAAGTCGTGCAAGTCCCGAAAATTGTTCAACTTTTTACGCGCCGAGTGTTTGTGTTAACAAATAAGCAGATAGTTTTTGCATATTTTGTAATTTATTTGTTTATTTATAACCCAACTGACTCCTAGAAATAAATCTTATGTGAAGTATCATTATTATTATATACTATTAGAATCTATTCAACGAAATATAAAGGGAAAAACAAAAAAAAGGAAAAATTCATGTATGAATAGAGAGAAAAAAAATAAATAAAAGGAAAAAGAAAAAAGCCCATATACACACTTAGCTCAGAAACTTGATTTGAGAGAATTTGGAGAATCCGATTTTAAGATTAAACTGTAGACGTCATCTAGATATTGGCAAACGGCTCTAAAAGGAATGAAAAGCTCATATGCATTGGCATAGCTTTATAAAAATAAAGTTCCTTAAGAAATTATTCGGGGTAGTGAAGTTTATCTCGCCATGTAATGTCGATGAATCGATAATGCGATTTATTAATTTAATTAAGAAGGAAACACCAAGAATAGGTCTACGTTTGTCAAATGACGGTAAGGCTAACAAAGTCAATCTATTTTCATAAGAAGGTAAGTTGGTCCCAACCCAAATACCTAATGGCAAAGAGGAAAAATTCTTTAGGCGTAGCGTCTATAGAATAGATACATACTTAAGTATTGGTGTCACTAAGCTCATGTATACATATATTTTCCAATTTTTGTGATTCAACGAAAAATAATCAGCCCTTCTTGGAAATGAAGGAGATACGAGTGCGATTCGAAGGCAAACGAAGAAGACAGTTTAACATCGTCATTACATTAAGATGTGGCCGGACTTAGTCCTCGAAGGGAGATCATCGATGTATAGGACACCTTAAGTCATGAGGAATTGAGCAGAGATGATGGATTGAAAGGGAATGCTAAACGATTTGTTATGAACAGAACCTCGTATTCGCTTCAATAAATGTAAATGAAAGCCAGAGCTCTGAAGTTTGAAGTAAATAAAACACTTTACTGAAATCAGTGCAAACGATATCCGCGCAAGAGCCACTAGCGAAAGCCTTGCAAACATTGCAAGCACAGTCTAAGACGTCCGTAACGTTCGATCCTGAAGCAGACGCTTACACTCTTACAGCTGTGAAGATTTAAGAGACCTCTATTATTATTTAGTGATAAATTCATTGCTCCGCATTGACAAGCGTTATTACACTCGAATATACAAATATTTCAACCACGAAATATTTTAAAAGATTATCTATGCGCTGCTAGCATTTGATTGAATGAAATGTGGTTAATTGTTAGATTGTGGTTATTTCATACATTTAATTCAACCACAAAATACATTTAATCCAATAAAGTAAATCGTTTATATCAGAAAATTACGCAAAATTCTTTTTTCTCTTGGTATGGGTTTATGCATGTGCACATTGTCTATTTGCAGTGATTGTAATAGATAAACAAAAGGGATTCACAATTGTATATAAAAGTATTGTAAAAATATTTATTTTTCATTATTTACATATAACATGGTGGATATAGTATTTTGCAGCGTATCATAGAAAAGACAGGATAGTGAATCTCGCTCTTACCTGTCTTTGAGCAAACACGCAAAGTGATTGGCCAGTTCATCCTTCAGATAGATAGATTCAGCCGGTTAGGCACGCAAGAAATGGCGACAAATAGAGCTTGTGGACGTCTCGCTCAATATAGAAAATAATCCTCGATAAAACGGGTGATGATAGTATGACGGCGCAAAAAAACTAAGCTGGAACTCATGCCCATTTCGTCGATTAATAGTTCAAAATCAAATCCGCAAACAGCAGATGACTAACAACCCCCTTGTGGAATGATAGACTTTGTAATCATATGTACAAAGCGTTAAGTATGAGACTTTATCCCAGTAATTCGGACTAAAATGGCGAATGATCATTATGAAAAGAACTTGGAGAACTGAAGCTATTTTTTATAAAGTAGAAAAAACTTACGGAAAAAACTTGGAGAACTGAAGATAGTTTTGAAACAACCATTAAGTGAAATAAAATTGTCGGAATATCATTTTCGAAAAGAAAGAAGATTGAAATTCGCAAAAAATATAAAGAATAAAAGACCCTACGTTTCATTTTTACATGGATGCCTGCTATAAATCGGCCATTTGACTCTAGTATTAAAATTGTATTTTTTATTTAACCAATCAAGGGTATCGACCTCTTTAGCTACATACTCGTACACTCGTCAAATAATATGTGCAATATGTAATTACATTGTAGTTAAACGACTTGACAAAATGACAAAAATAGACATATACATAATGATAAAACTTTATAAGAAAATCCGACAAGGACGATTGGACGGGTCAGGAAATTCATATATTCGTCATACGCAGTTAGTTGGTAAAAAAATAATCGAACACTCGCTTTCTGAAACGAATGGAGGGTAAGCAGATAAGCTGCTAATAACTACAAATATTTACGAATTCCCGTTCCCTACAAGGGGAATTTGGGACATCTATTTTAATTCATTGTCTAGCGATATTCAAAATAACATACTTCATATATATTTGTAAGTGTTGCAAATTAGGAATTGCGGTTGAAAGTTAATGTTGGGTATAATTAAGTCTTTAAATTTAACAAAATACTTGAAAGTGTACCTACGCATATGTCTAAGCACTTTTCAAAAGATATTCGATTTTTCTAATTATGAAATAATGCTAGTCGCAGTCGGTGAAAACCTTTCTTAAATAAATATCATCGGCACAAACCGAGGAAGGGATTTAGCATACTTTTACATTTAGTTTGCAACGAGATTATGTTTTTCCGGGAATACTTACAGTAATTTCTTCCTTCTCTGGACATAAGTTGAGTGATAGAAGCATTATTTCTCACAATGTTCAGAATATCTGTTTCATTTGCACACACTTAATTACTAAGAAAGCATCTTTCTAATGAGTAAATTATGTATTTTGTTTAGTATTTTCATTATAAGGACGAGTCTCATATTTCTCAAAATACTGAATCAGTAGTAATCACGGCTGGTTGTTACGGTTGTTATTACATATTTTTGAAGCTTCATTACATTGAAAAATGCTGATTGCGAAAAGCCATAGTCTGTAATCTTAACTGTAATTGTGTGTGATCTGAGTGATAAGAGAACGAAAGAAAAAAAGCGAAGAGCACTTGTAAATATAATTGATGCCTTACATGGTGTGGTATCCAATCTAGTAATGACGCCACAAACACCATTTTTATCTTTTTTTTTTTAGCTCGCTTACTCGTTTTCGTCTCTTTTATCTTCGTATTTGGCAAATAATTTCAAAAAAAATGTAAGAATATGAAAAAGTAAAACCATTAGGTAGATAATAATCGCTACAGTAGTGTACTTATGCTTGCGAAAGATTCTTCAGTGAAATTTTTGAAATTTTAATAAATCTTATAAAACAATTCTTAAGAAAATTTTAAGCATGATTTTGTGTACAGCACCATATTTTAACTAACGCTCAATCATTTACCAATAATAAACACGCCAGGAAGTTATTTTCGGCAGGGGCCGAATCTCGCATAGCCACCACTACGCTTTTCATATTCTACTCTCCAGGTTCATTTATTTTAGAACTAACCCATATTTAGGCAGATAATCTATCCTCATTAAAGTAATGTGCAAAACAGTTTTAAACCTTCTGTCTTGTTTGTGTTATGATAAAAAAAAGTGGAAAAAATAAAATTTAATCACTTGTAACTTCGTGTGGATCTGGCCGAATTTTTCCATTTATGCAAGTAAAACGTAGAATGTTTCGTAAGGAAAATTTCAGCCTTGTAACTTTTACGATTTCTGAGTAACAAGCAAAAACCCACGAATTTTTGATAAAAAAACAGAGTTGCCTTCAATTTATGCTCCACGGGCTTCTGCTTTGACCAACTTCGTCATATGTATTTTGCTTCATATTGTGTGTAAGATTGTAATAATATGAATAATTAACAGAAAATAATTTTTATAAATCACATGCAAAAAAAACAAAATTCTATACTGAATAATATTAATGACGAAATATGTGTTAAGAACGTAAAATTGCTTATTTAAGTAGCAACAGCTCTCTAGTAATCTTAAAAGAATTTTAATATCTGATAAATGATGATTTAAATGATGTTTTTTTGGGATGGAAATAAATTCATTCAAAAAATTGTCGAACCAAATTTTCCATATCTATTTAGAACGCCAAACTAAACAATTTTAAAAATTGCAATTTTTTTCCATAAACCTATCTTATATGGAGAGTGGGTGGAAAAATAGACCGATCCAAATCATTTTCAACACCGTCAGTCATAGGGTCAAAGCACGTAAGTGTACCAAGTTTCATCGAAATATCGCAAAAATCGCAACCTGTAGGGTAAACACGAGAATAGGAGGGACACACAAAGTTTAGAGAGTGATTCTGAATATAGATGGATGTATGTCAAATCCTTCTGGCCTATCCTTGTACTACAAGTGAGGCAAGTTATAAAAATAAATAAATTATATATATATATAAATATATATATACAGATCTTAGAAAAGAACAAAATAACATTTCTATACTGTATAATATAGGGTGTACATTCTTATATAGGGACTATAAAACCTCTTATAGAACCCATGTGGAAATTTTTACTGTTGCATCTGCCGTAATGGGTTATAACTGTATATATCTTTACACACGTACATACACAGGCTCGGCCGAGCATATGTTTTGTTATTGTTGTTGTTAACGACTTAAGAAAAAAAAAGCTACGAGAAAAACATTTATTCTCCTTGTTCATTTCCGACAATACCGTCGTATTCCACCATTTCATTATGTTCGTAAAACGACACTTGAATCAAAACCATGTGTAATCAACACAAACAAACGCTAATTGTGATTTATCACACAGTTATTTAAAAGAGGTCCTCGTTTCAAAATCGCCCTCTTTTAGGGTACACAGTGCTTGAAAAAAGTACACTGAAACCATCGCTAAATCATTTATAATATTCTTAAGCCCATTCAATAATTTATCACTCACATCCACTATAATACTATAGCAGGTCATCATATAATGTATGCATAGGTAATGTGGTAATATATTCTTGAATGGAAACCCATAAATACTACACAAGCAAAAAACTCAAACAGGCATCATTATCTTAATAATCCGCTGTCTATAAGCAATTTTTCTGCGAACGCCCAAACTTACATCTAAGTCTTTAGTTACGCAATTAATTTGTAATAAGTAAGACGTAGCTTTAAGTGTCCAAAGACTGTGGATATGATGAAATGCAAAATGTTCTGACTACAGCATTATTTTCTTGAAGGTCATTGTGCTAGATATGTGATACATTATGAAGCGAATCCTTTTCCATTTAGTCAGCAAATTCTGGTGCAATCAAAGTAGTTGGCCATGTATATCATGGCGGTCCTACGTCAATCGAGGCAGTACGGTACTATTCTTGCTGTTATAGTAATAACAAAGAGAACACACTCTGCTTATAAGCTTTCTTCAAGAAGAGAGATTCGGAGAAGACTTTCTCCGCAGATCATTTCAAGGCAATACAAAATGTATACAACATGTTAAAACCAGTACTGCAAGACCGACTTCTCTTTGAGAAGAGGCGTTTAAATATTATAATAGACTGGCAGGAAGTTTCGTTGCGTATTTCAAATGAAAATTTTATTGAAATTGAAGATGTGTGATGCGCTTGTCAGCAGTCGAATGGTGGATGCGCAATTTTTTTGCAATTATAAAGTGCTTATCTGTGGACTACTCTCCAACATGCACCGTAAAATTTTATTATCGTTCAGATCAACAATCTTCCATAAAAAATTTTACTGTTCTTTCAATAGCAGCTTCACAACTTTATTTAGAGTTTCAAATTTGCATTCCAACATTTTCTAATTAAGAAGCAAAAATCAAAGTTTCAACGACAATTATCAACAAAAAACTAAAAAATACTTTAAAAAATACTAAAACAAAACAGTGCATTTCGATTTCTTAGTACAATACGAGTTGGGACCGGCCAGTTATCAGAAGTGATATTCGAAGTATTTTAAGTTCACATCGTAGCTTACAGGAACATGTATAAAAAAGCTTCATAACTTCACTCAATAAGTGCGCGGTCTGGAATATATGTATATGGATACACATGATTTCTGGATAGTACCAAACTTCAAATGACGTTTCAAAATTTACGAACTACAGTATCGCTTATTGATCAAAAATATATGGATTTCTGATGAGGAAAAGTACGGTTCAAGTGTAGTATTGAATTGAATCGCATGAGAACAACTGTTCGCTATCGAAACTAGTAATATATCGAAGGATTAAATGATGTTATGATCACTCGTCTCCGTTGAAAACAACAATTTGTCAGTGGCTTGCAGACCTGAAACGAGGTCATACGAATCCCGATAATTCTGGATGCTCTCATCACTCGAATTCGTCAGTTGTTCCAGGAAACACTCAAAAAAATGCACAAAATCGTTTTGAAAAACGATAAAATGAAGTTGATTGAGATAGCCAACACGTTAAAAATATCAGAACGCATTGTATTTGCTATTTTGCATGAACATTTGTCCATGAGAAAGATCCCTTCAAAATGAGTGCCGGCTTTGCTCACTTTTGATAACAATTTGTTGATGATTTGAAGCGTTGTTTAGCGCTGTTTAGGTGAAATAAAAAAATTTTTTTTTACTTATGATATTTGGAAGGAATCAAAACTGTCTAGGGCAGTGTTTTTACGCGATCTCATGAATGAAAGGTATTATATGTTTATCACATCTTAATGAAGACTCTTCTAAAAGACCTTTAAGTGAAAATGGGTGCCTGCTTTGCATACCGACATAAAAAAAACAAAAATTAAAAGTTTAAAAATAATTTGTTTTTAATGCAGTGGTATAGGAAAATAACACCAACTAGCTTATCTTCTGTAATAATTATAGCATTATTTAAAAAAACAAAGAAATTTTTTAATGATCTTGAACGCCTACAGCAAAAAAGTTATTTTTAAAAAAATTAAACTTAATCTTTATATTTTTTCCTTGCAGGTAAGCTTTTCATGAAGTTAACCAAAGCTAAGAGGAGACTTAACTGTACGTAAGCTAAGTAATGCTAAGTTTGCGAATTGCGAGTTTTGTGTAGAAAACTGTTTTCGTTTTATATTAAATTTATTTCCTTCTAAGAAGTCATATCTTTCAGAAATATATTGACATTTTTTTCTTTTTCATTATAATTCTACTTCTGTTCCTGTTATTACTATAACACATTCATCTTCAATTTCTTCACATCCTTTTTTCTTTTCTTTTCCTTTTTTTCCTTTCCTTTCTTTCTTAATTCATTTGATTGACGATGTCAAAACATATTACATACTTTCGTAGAAAAACTTTGAAGTTTACACTAAATATAATTTTGCTATAAAAATAGAGAAATCAAACAAAACAAAGTCTTGTTTACGTCACAGTTCATCACAATTCATTGCACGACACATGGATAAATAAATTTCTCAGCGTCCTTAAAGTTGCCGTTAGCATTATAAAAAAAGCGAAAGATTAATGCACACATGAATGACAGACAGAACAACACCATAAGGATGTAATACTTCTTCAATTCGATGTATATCACGAGGGCTTATCACTAAACATATTTTTTCATAATTAATTTTTGGCAGTGCATAAGGTAAGGCAGTGCACAGGTAAAACTACGTTACCAAAAATCATTTGTTCAACGTTTTAGGCTATCCTACAGCTTGAGTAGACGGGTAACAAAGAATCACGGCTACCAAGTCAATGCTCGCCATTTCAAAATTCGGCCCGGTAGAGACTACACTTCAATCACTCTGGGTGGTGAACTGACATACACTTTTTAAGCTGCAGTTGCACTCTATCTCTCTTTCTGAGTGATCATCATTACATTTATATACGTGTAGGGAATATCCCTTAAGTGACTCATCGTCGAAATGACGAATATAATGAATATGTTACGACTTTCTTTTGGTAATTATAAATACTAATTAGGCATAAGTTAGTAATCTAAAAGTCAATAATTTTCCTAAGAGAAAATCTATAAAAAGTAATTTTTTGAACAAACTCTGACTCCGCATCAAAAAGTAAAGTCATAAAATTTCACATACCTGCCATATGATATAAGTTACCTGACAGCCTTCAAAAAAAAATAAATAAATAAACAAATTTTCTGAAAAATTTCAACTAACTTTTTATTTTTTCATGCGCTCATAATGACATATATATTGATTTTTTTCTGGGTAAGACGTATATCATTAGAAAATAACGCGAAAATTTGCCACTAGAAAAAAAAAGTAGTAAATTTTTCTGAAATGCTGTTGTAATCTACTACCAAGAATACCATTTATACAATCATAGCATTGAAATCCATAGCAGAAATCACTCTCGGCAGTCTACCACTTAGAATAATAAAAATACTGTGAGCAAATTTCGTTTTCTTCAACTTTTGGGTTTTTTTCTACTATCGTAACAGATCTGTGCTCAGCAGAATTGAAACCTAAATTTAATATAGGAATAATGTGTTACTAATATGGCAAATACTATTACACAAAGAACTTCAATGTCATTTAAAATAATACAACGCCATCGAGACTCCCAAATTGTTGGTTGGTGGAGTAGGGCAAAAAAAAATCTCTGTAATATAAAAGTTCTTCCAACCTTCGCCACAAAATTAAAATCAATTGAAAATCACTTTAAAATAATCCCACATGTTCTTCTGTAAGAAATTCTACACCTTTTGATCAAAAAGTAACGAGAATTTCCAAATTGTAGATCAGAACCATTTTTTTGCTGTGTTCAAAATAATGTCTGCAATGTGTCATGGGTTGCAGTTGTAACGTTTACTTCATATTTGTAGAATAAGTAAAAAAGTGCGTAGTGTATTTTTCCGCTTTTTTAGGAGAATAATCACCGAATTAGTGCTCAATAATTTGTGTTAAAAGTGTAATTTAGTGAAACAAATCACCGCAAATGTCGAACAAAACTTTTAGCGACACGAAGACCGGGTCATCGAGAAGATAACAACAAGAGTACGTCCATCACTGAAAAAAATTGCTTGAAAAGTTACAAGGAATCTATCCATCTCGTAAGAGAACCACCGTCGGAATGTGGCTGAAGGGAGAGAAAGTTTATTGAAGCTTTTACAAATATTTAACGAATGTAAAACGAGTGAAGAAAATTTGGGCCGAGAGATATAAAACATCTTTTTCAGGTAGCGGCTGAATGTTGAATTCTTAAAATCTGGCTTTTTCTGAACTTTTCCTATTTCCAAAACGACAATTAGAGTAAAAGTTTGTCATTAAAGCAGAATTCAAGACTATATCGGAAGAAGTAGTTCATTAGGACTTCTTTAACTTTGTGTATGTGTATAAATTCAAAAGAAAGGTACTTTGAAGCCATTAGAATAGGTATTGCACTTTCACAATTTTTCAGAAAAGCAAAAGTTTACACTATTTTTTGATCAACCAATGCATATAAAAATTTATTTAGGATTAATTGTTCAACCAGTTTGTTTCTCATTCAATAGATACCACGGTAGATTCTTATTAGCTTTCCATGTTTTATAAATGTTGCACTCAATTGCAGTGTTCTAAAATGTGTATTTTGAATGTACCATTTTTTTAAACAAACAAATTTTAAATAAAAACTCATTTTAAAGTATTGAAATCTTAACGTATTTCATTTCATTCGCCAAAATATACGCTATAATTTTCATTACTTTGTAGCAGCCTTAGGCAGATTATGACTGAACCGTTTATTTATTACAAAAACTTATGTAGTTTGCTCATTCTCATAAGATTAATGCAAGAAATAATTAATTCATGCTTTATCATCTGTTGCAATTTTAATGTGATGATTACGTATTCATGTAGAGGGATTAAACGCAAAGAAAAGAAAACGAAGTAGCAAATTTTTATACGTCAACTAATCTGTATTTGCTAGCAAATCCACTGGAATTTCGCTTGAATTTAAATGAAATGAAAAAAGGATTGCAAGAAATTTATTAATATATATAATTTTTTGATTATTTCATGTTCTCATTGCAGTGGCTATCAATATGGATACCAGTGGATGTAGGTATCTTTTAAAATGTGCTTAAAAAATCTTTAACACATATTTTAAAGTAGAAAAATGAATGTTACAGATATTATATGATGACGTGCTCTGAAGCCAGGACGACACTATTGAAAATGATTTCGATCGATTTTCCAACCACTCCCCATATTTTGATAAGTCGTTATAAAAAAAATATTTCATGTTTTGAATCGCTTAGAGGTAGTATTTAGGCATCCTGGGTTGATATGGAAACTTTGGATCGGATGGGGCGATCCTTTCAATACCCTCTCGTATAATCGTTCCCATGAAAACTGAATCTTTACATTGCAAAGAGATATTATTTTCAATATTTCATGGTAAAAATCAGTTCGTAATAGCAAGTTGATAAAGAAATCAATCTTACCAAATGTGAATCAAGTATGTCTGCTTTTTGGATATTACCGCATATAAAGATTCCCAGGGAATACAAACCCTTATATACCACAAAGGCCTAATTGTTAATATTTTATGATGCAAATTTGCTCACGGTAGTACTTTGATATAAAAATTGAGTGGACCAAATTTGAAGCATATGGGTTTATTCTTTGGATCGCACTCCATATAAGATTTATCGTGCATAGTAGGCTCTGCAAAAAAAGGTCTAATATTTAATATTTTATAATGAAAATTGATCCAAACTAGCAATTTAGCAACAAAATATTAATGGCAGGGAATTTTGATCACATAAGTCTATTTTTTAGACCCGGACGTATATAAGAGTGATTATGAAAAGCAATACCTTATATGGAGAAAAAGTCTATTTTCTATTTTTTTATGACGGAAACTGCAAAATAATAAAATTTGTAGAAAGTAAATTAAGTTTGCTAAATTTGGATCACGTCATGTGATGTTTGGGAATCCTCCAATAGGTGGTCTTTTGTGAGAAGTATGCCTTTGCACGAAAATAATATGTAATTTTTGTGTTATTACCAAAATGGGGAAATAACTGTACTAGGTGAACTGATGTAGGATATCTAAAGGTCGACTTTGTCCGACTATAATGCCCTTACTTACATCGAGAGTATTCTTTATTAACTTCAACGGCGGAGCCAACATTTCCATTGCGGGAAGTTCATTGACTAAATAAACTTGTCGGTCGACTCCTTGCCATCACCACAAAGTTCAAACCCTTATTTAGAAAAATAAACTTTAGCTTAAGATTTTCATATTTGTTTTTGGCCGATTGTTGTTATAATCAGAAGAAATTTAAAGTTTTTCGGGTTCGTTTGACAGTAACTCTTCGTATATGTTCTTACGTTTTCCGATGTAATAAGTAAGGTTAATAAATTACTTTAGCTATACGAGTTTCGCTTGGAGCAAATGCATGTGCAAACTTTATTTAATTTGAAAATAACTCTTTTCCCTATCATAACAAGAAAATTTTGCTAAACTGAAATTATCAATTATTTCAAATTCGCTTAAATTCTCGAACTAGTTAACTTCAATTTTGCAGATATCTTTAGTTAATTATACCCTACACCGCTTGTAGTAGAGGGTATATTAAGTCTGTACAAATATACGCAACACATAGAAGCATTTGAGACAAATCCACTTCTTATTATATTCATCGATTCAGAATCATTTTCTGAGTCGCTTTGGGCTCATCTGTCCATCATATGCTAATGTAATGGCATCTGATATTTTAAACCGTACAAGAGAAAATATCTGCAGTGTTTTACTCTAAATGAAGGGAATGAATACATGATTCACTAATAAATTAAAAGAAAGGGGTTTTATGACAAAATTTTCTGGCTAAGAGTGAGGATAGTACGGTATCTTCTAGTCAGGGTAATACATGCCTTTAAAGCAACGGCGAGTAGTTAATTAATAAGTTTAATTGGTTTTTCACTTGAAATAATTATGTTCTCCGGAACTTGACACATGACGCTATGTAACGTTTATGCCAATGTATGCGACGTCCCCGACTGTTTGAGACAGGTGCACATTTTATTTAAATTAACTTGCTGCATCGATTCTACTCCCCAATGCGGATCCAACTATTTTAATGTTCAACTTGAAAATCGCAAATTTCCAGAAATTATGATGAATGGTATCGAAAATGTACTAAACCGACACTCTTTTCAAGGTCGGCCTCCTTACAAAGCCTTAATTTGAAAAAGTTATATGTAAAAAATTGCCCTTTTTTAGTATTACTTACAAAAATCGATAGGAAGTTTTCCGTTTTCCATATTAAATAAATGCAGAAAAGTTGGACGACAAGAGAGCGTGCGTAAATTTTCTTTCAAGAAAGAGGCCTTTGGTAAAGTTTCGTTTCATTGATAAACAAACCGCACTAATTGCGGATCACGAAGGTCCATTTTTTAAGTCCTTTATATGGCGATAGGATACGATTTTCGAAACACAAATTAATTGTACAAAACCTGAACCACATAGGCCTATTTTTTGGACACCACCCCACGGAAAAGCCTTCAGGAAAACTTATCACGTATACGTCAACAACGTCTAATTCCGAGCATTTTACGACAATAAATGTATATATAGCAGAGTATTTAAAGTTCGCTCTTGTGCTGCTGTAAAGTTTTAATTATTTTAATTTTAAAAAAAGACGGGTATCATCAATGTCCGTAAGGAGATTAATCAAAATGTCTTCTTTTTTTTAAATTAAAGTATTCGCGTTTTGCGAAGCATAAGGTGACGCATGGTATTTAATAGATCAACCGCCTCTTTCATCGAATATTTACTGCTCAAATGTAATGATCCAATGACAAGTTTGTACAACGTATAGCAACAATTCAATAACTTCAAGTTTTGAACAGGTAAAAATATTATGGCCAGGCAAGGCAGACCATTGTAGACACAGCGTGCAACAGTTCGCCTAATACAAAAATTCACTCGTTTTGCTAATGATAATGATGATAAAGATGATGATCCAAAATGCACATGACGAAATTTAATTTACTTTCCAAAAGTTTTATTGTATTCCAGTTTCTGTCATAAAAAACTAGAAACTAGACTTTCTCTTCATACAAAAGCTTGCTTACGATGGTAACCCTTATTCATGTTAGAGTCTAAAAAATAGACCTATGTGATCCAAATTCCCTATCATCAACTTCTTTACTAAATTTCTACTAAGCAAGCAATTTTCATCATAAAATATTAACTATTAGTCATTTTCGGCACATAAAGGTCCCGAAAATCCTTATGTGCGGTGGTATTCAAAAATAGACCTACGTACTGCATATTCGGTAAGAATGATTTCTTTGTCAATTTACTGTTATGAAACAACTTTCGCCATGAAATATTGAAAATTGTATCTTTTTACTACATAAAAAATCAGTTTTCGTAGGAAGGGAGGGCGTTTAAGGGAGGGCGAGTTTTGTCGAGAAAATTTGTAAATGGCAATTGTTTTTTTTTTTTTCAGGAGTATCGGAAAAGTAAACCGAACCATGTCAGCTTACTAAATGTCATCAAAATATCTCAAAAATTGAGACACAAAAATTGACGGCATAAATAAACGGACACACATTAGGCGGGCAGAGAGCTGGGCAGACAAGCTCAGGCCGATTCATCAAATGATTCTGAATCGCTCGGTATAATAAAAGCTGAGTCCATCCTAAGTCCTTCTGATTGTCACATATGTGCGCAAAAGTATCACAAGTCACATCACATGTCATGATGGAGAATGATGCGAAACTTTTTTTCAAATATAATTGTGTACTACTCAAAAAAATTACGTTAGTACAATAAGCGCTACAAATAAAGAGAACTTTGCAAAAAATAATTAAGTAAAAAAAACAAGTGAGAAAATTATATTTGGCTGCGACAGACTTTTCATACCTGTCATCGTTATTGTAAAAGAGTCAAAAAAAAGGAACAAAATTGAGTTACATAGTCTATTATGTTGGCTGGGCGTGGCTGATTTTTCCTATTTTTCTAAAATAAAAGTGTAAATTTGTATTGTGCGTCCGAAACAGATATCCCCATTTTGCGTTTACGATAGCAGTCAACAGACAGATGGACACACGAAATGAAAGACATATCTAAAATGGCTTATCAATGGCTTAATCAATATTATGTGGACCTTACAAGCTTTTTCAAGCTTCTCTCTGGTTGTTGCAAACGTTTTGACAAAAGAAAGAAATTTCGTTATTCTATAAGATTGAGTAAGCATGGACGATTTTTTACATTTTTGTACAGATGCTGTCGAAACACCCACACAACATACAGAAAAATTTTTTTACTTTTGAAAACCAAGACGGTCTTATGTTGTATCGTACTGTGGGCGTATACTCTGAGTGACATGGCCCTATTACAAGCCAATTCTGCACACAAGAACTTCCAATGATCCTACCAAGCTTGAAGCAGACATATTCCTTTTTACGACCAGGGAAATTTTTACCGGAGACATTAAGCAAACATACACACACAGTTTAAAATTTAAAGAGTGTATGTACTTTATGAGGTATCTCTAAAGCTCTGGGTGCTGCATACGTTTTGACAAATTGCATATACCCCTTATCATTCCGTGATGGGTGTAATAAAAATAATAAAACTTATCTTAAACACTTATACTAGATTTGATTCGCCTGAATGGATTCATATGATGACTTTGCTTACCAAATCTTGATGGTGGGAAAAGATGTTAGGAAATAGAAGGAGATAAATTTATTACTTAATGAACAAGACGAATAATTTCAGCAGTACACAAAGGACTGAGCAGTACAACTAAGACATGAGTCTTATCTGGAACAAATTGCTCAGCAGGCCAATTTGGTTGTATGAATTCGTTCGGGCGAAAATAATTTTTATTTCCCGAAAGTAAAATTTTTTTCCCGATCGAGGCTTGTCGTTCAGATTCACAAGAATAGACGCAAAATCTCTTCATCTATAATCACTTCAGAGACATCACTTTAAACCACCCTAAACGCATACCGCTTTTAAAAAAGTACTATTTGGCATGAACGTCAAAATACATCACATGATTTTTTTTTAATAGTTAATGGGGAACTTCGATTGTTATTGGTGCAATCATCAATTTTAAGCGACTTTAAGTAAGCTCATCTGTTAGCAGTGTAACCGCTCAATAGTCTAATCCACTTTTGAGCCGAAATGGAATATATACTCCATGTGCCTAATCCATAAGAACTGTTAAACTTTATGATAGAAATATGAAGCTGTAGCCAAGTAACTCTTCTTTATGTCGTATTAAGCAAATCGAAAAACAAAGCCGATAGTTCGTTCCATGAGCAAATTAGACTGTCACATAGTTGACCGTGACTATACCAAGTCGGTGTTTGCGGATTCAAATCCCAGTGTAATAAACGATACTTGGTCGTGGATATAGTCACCGCTCAGTCGACGAAGGCGTGACAGTTACGAATTGCGCCCGTACTCACTGGCTTGCGGCCACCCTATTCTCTGCCTGGCCCGACTTCTTTTCAACCAAGTCCCGGTCACACCTATAGGTGATATCTTCCGAGTGCTTAATCCTATTAAAAAACAAGCAAGAACGTTATAGTCGAGGAAGGCCGAATCTTAAATACCCTACACCACATTGACTAACACAGTTCTTATTAAGAGAACACAAAAATTATATCTTGTGCGTATCTATGGAGAAGCGGTTCCATAACGCAATGCAGTCCAAGTTTAATACTTACATAGGGCAGGATCCAAAAATGGGCGTAAATAGTCGAAATTTTCTACTGTTCATATTTGTATGGAATTACTATTATGGGTCAAATTTCATCACCACATATTAAAACTTAGAATTGTCTGCTCTACAAAGGATCAATTTTCCTGCAAATCCGATTTCATCACGAAGCGAATATTCATCATCATTTATTACGGCCTAAGAATATAAAATTTTCACATGTTTTCACGTGTTTTTAACTATCGTTTGCAAAAAATTTTTATTTCATTTGGGAGATCAGTCACTTATGAAGCAAGTGCATAATCAAACAGGGACATAACATTTCAAAGAGTGATTGATTTGATTGACACACATACTTAGATAGCTTTATTTTGCCGAACGGAAGTCAAACTGATTACTCTACGGTAAAAATGAAACAACAAATCAATTTTATTTTTTAGATAAAAGCATAAGGCAGCATAAATGTTTCTACAATCTTCTATAGAAGCAAGAGTGTGGGAAGAATTTTGCTAATAAAAAAGCTATCTTTAAAAACGTTAGCCACCTGAAGATTTATTAGGAAGTATGCAAAAAAAGTACTGCAATAAAATCATAACATATCCAACCCTGAAGAACACATTTCTTCTTACATTCTAGTGAATGAATATATTAAATAAATCAAGTTGTTTAATAATGCACAAGTTGATATTGAAAATAGGCGAAGTCGGTCGAAGAACGCGCCCACAGTACAAAAGAAAAAAAGGTGTTCTTTTTGCTCGTTGCTAACAAAATAAAGCAAAGAAAAACTGTTAAAATTTCCACCCATATTCTCTTTGAGATTTTATAATGCCTGAGAAAAAGACATAGAGCACCAAAGTTTCATATTTTTTGTCAAAACCTTTGTACCGTTCCAAGGAGGAAGCTTCAGAGTTGCTTTAAAGATTCTTGACCGCTCAATGCCAAATTTGCTCCTCTGTGCATCGGTCCGACTGTGTAATGTGTGTAGTAAACATTCTGCGCTCAACAATATTGAAGACAGCAGGTTCAAACATTAAGACAGACGCGTATAGTGCAACACAAACTGAGAATACTTCCGCTCTCGGACTTTTTTGCACATTACTAATAATAATGCAATAATTGCAATAGATAAGTGACATAAATTTTCTCATATCGTGCAAAAAGGGGAAGGGTCAGCCACAACCACTTAATATTCTAAGGCATAAGAGATTAGTTTCCTCGTTTTTTTTTTGTTTTTCAGTTTCTGTTATGATAAAAGCAGTAGGCAATTGTCTTAGTTGCTTTTTTTGGCGAACCTTTCGAACGGCTATTGAATATGAAGAATTCAGAGTTAAATTTATTTTATGGCCAAAGTTTCGGGAACTAATATAACTTATACTAACATAAGTTTTCCTTTCAAAAAATAATAAGTACAAGGTTTGAAGAGTATAATTAAGAGCTCCTGTTTCCATTACAGTACATCAGGACGATTATTGAGTTAAATTCTATTCCTTTTGCATTTGCAGAAGTTCTTTATCAATTATCTTAAATTTTTAAATTAAGCATTTCATACTTTGTAGTAATAGTTTAAATTTAATGCCATATTTCGAATGCACTATAAATTTTATATTTTTTGCAGAAAATTCTTAGGTTAGTGGTAAGAGTAAACGGATGAAAGCAATTATTCTGAGTTGAATATAAATTGTTTTCTTGAGAGATCTTAAAATACTTGACAAGCGTTAAAAAGAATGTAACATACATTTAGGAAATATATTAATGTGGAAAACTTTGACATACTTTTACCGGTTACCGGTTTATATTATCATTTAGTTTAAGACTAAAGTTTTAAAGCACTAGCATCTGAGTCTTTAGGCTTTATTAAATACTCGATACTTTTGGCCTAATCGGCCATTCTTACCGTTTGCAATTTGTGAGTATAATGTGTATTGACTGAGTAAAATTTGCAAAAAAAAATATAAATTTTTTCTTATAATGTGTGCATTAAAAACGATTTCTATAATTGACTGTAATCCACAAATTCAAAGCGTTTTACTAGAAATTTTGTAAAAAAAGTTTTTAGTATCTTTAGTTTTTAACTTGGAATCCACTGCCGACAGAAGCACTAATAATTTATTTTTTCTGGATTTATTACATTCTATGGTTTGTAGGTCCTACACCGCTTGTGAATCAACACTAAATTAGCTTTATGCGGATGTATGCAACGCCCAAAAGAACTTGAGGGAGACCCACGTATTATTACATTGATTTCATGTAATCTTGTTTGTCCGTCTGTCCAGCTTGTTTTCTTGTTTCCGTAGACCGAAATTTTTGAGATATTTTGATGAAGTTTATTGCAGACGACGTGGTTTGGCAAAAGCACGAACGGTCTTGAAAATGGTTCGGATCGAATCACTTTTTCGACCACTTCCCATATAACGCGTTATTTTATTATTATTATTGTTAGTCTAGTATCTAAGACTATCAACTTTATTGAAAACTCTACGGCACTTGAGATTTGAACCTGCGATCAGTTGAGTTGTTAATCGAAATTCCTTATTTCGAAAAGTTGACTTATGAATAAAGGTGGGGTGCTGTAGAGCCATGGCTCAGGTTAGCGTTTTGATTTGTTTTTCTTTTTTTGTTGTAATTCAAGAATGATTTAGATTTGAATCTATTATTATACTTTACTACATTTATTTGCCTTGAAAGTATGAAACAAAATGTTTTTGTTTTAATTTTGGTTTAGGAATAATAACGAAATTACTCTTTACGATTAAACACCAAGATATGCGGTCAGTTTGGGTGGCGAACAAGGCTTAAACAACCTGTTTGCCTTTTTCGCTTTCTTTATTCATTCAGTTTTTTTTTTTTGACATTTTTTACATTAAGTTACCATTAAATTTTTTATTTTCTTATTTGTTTATTAGAAAACTGCACGCACACGTGCAATATTCCTATATGAGCACCTGACCTTTACTTGAGCACTGTGATAAAGGACTTGGATTTTCTCATTTTGTTTTGACGTTGAAATTACTGGTAAAAAAAAAGCGTTAATCTAAATTCTCATGCCTGTGACCTTAACCTTGATTAAGTATTAAAATACCTTTTTTGTTGTTTTAAATGTCGGGCTTGGAACTGTATTTGTGTTTCATTTTTGTATTTCTTTCATAATTTGCGTTTTAGATTTTACGTAATTCAACAAAATGTTTTAATCGATTTAAACATATACAACTTCTGGAAATTTTTGATAGCAAAACTTTAAGAAATATGTGGAAATATTGCAAAGGAAATATTTCTTGACATATAAAAAAAAAAATTTTTTTCTTGACATAAGTTTCTTCAAATAAGATGGAACTAAATCAGTTATGCCTTGAATATGTGCATTTCTAACTTATGACTGTATACACAAACATGCAACAGAAAGTAGGTATATTTTTAGTTCTACCGCGTATAAACATTTTAAAAATATATAATGCATCACTCAATTAGGGAGAACTCTTCACGAATCAATATGAATTTTGGGCAATACGGAAGAAAATGTATTGAAATTTCATGATATTGCGACGATTAGTTTACAGATTACAACTGTGTTAGTGAGGTTAAGCACGAAATTCGAATTTTTTCATTATTTTATGAAGCAATAATCAGTAAGACAATCGTAACTTGGAATGTTGCCAAGAACATTATAATCGGGCAAGGGCGATCCTTAAATATCCCACCAATACCCTACCGAATTGTCTGGCACAATCCTTATTTCGGTTAATCGGTTAATTTTCATTACCACATATTAAAACTTAGACTTTTCTGCTCTACAAAGGATGAATTTTCTTGAAAATCGTTATTAGGGTAGGATCCCAAAATAGCGTGAGATGGTCCAAATTTGGAACAGTTAAATTTATATCTTGAATTATTTTTATGATTCCATTTTCATCACGAAGATTGAAAATTAGACCTTTTTGTCGTATGAACTTCAGATTTCGTTATATGGGCGGGGGTCAAAAAATTTCTTTAGCCGGACCAAAGTTTTCAAACCAATTTAGAATGCCGAAATATTATCACCTAGCTACCATTGCCGAGAAATTTTCAAACATTGAAATTTTATTCTATATAACGGCTTCTGAAAGTAGAGCGTTATGTGGAGAGTGGTCGAAAAAGTGGACCGACCCAAAGTACGTCTGTATACCAAATTTCACAAAATATCTCAAAAATTGCGACCTGCAGCTTGAAGACAAAAATACATGGACAAACATGAGACGGACAAACGGACAGACAGAGTTAGATATTCTGAACCAACTAGTACAATAAAAGAGGGGTCTATCTTAAACCCTTCTGCGAAATACATCCGCATTAAGCGAATATACCCTGTATCACAAGTGGTGTAGGGCATAAAAATTAAAAACTTTTGCACTTTACAGTTGCCTTTCCATTCTATTACAAAAAATATATTCAGCTTCAAAATTCGAAGAACCCTTAAAAGAAAGCTATTAAGCACCCCAACACTAGGAATTACAAAGTAACCGCAAATTTTAATGCGATAGAAAACCATTAAAACAACCCACATTCATTATCATCCGTGATATCACAGAAATTACTTTGCAAGTAAAACCATTTACCATTCAGTTGAAGTGTTTTTGGGTAAGCCTCATAAAAAGAAAGAGAGAGAGAGCGATTGCAATCAACTAGTTTTATTAAATTTATTGTTGGGCTTTCTTTCGCGTTAAGGAGCTTTAGCCAATAAAAATCTTAAGTATATATAAAGAAATTATTTTCGGATTATGTGGAATACTTTAATTCCAATTTATATACATCAAATCAGGAGTGCATTCACTTCGTCAAAACGTTTGCAACGCTCAGAAGGAAGCTTCAGAGACGCTATAAACTAAACATATTCTTGATTAGCATTAAATTTTGAATTAATTTGAGTATGTCCGTCTGCCTGTGTGTCGGTCTGTCTGTGTAATGTATGTAGTATGATGTACTTCGCGACTCTCGCGCACGCTGTATTTTTACTGTTTTACTCTGTGTAAAGAAATTTTTTTTTATCTTATCGCGTTATTGCTTTATACGCGTTTAAAGCCTAATTAGTTATAAAAGTGTTTAAATTAATTGAATTATATCGAGCTTTTTATCGTGATATTTATTTCAGTGTTTGCGATCAACACTTGGTCTTTCGTGAATAATTATGTTTTTTTTTGGTTTTTTGTGTGTTTACAGTTTTTCTTTTGGCTTGCTGTTTATTTACTGTGTCTGTAATAGCGTGAAGTATGCCTCTAACGTGTGGTATCATTTTTGTGTACGTGACAAACTTTTTTGTTTTTTTTTCACGATCTCTACCTTGTCTGTTGCTTTTTACCGTGGAATGTTTTTTACATCATGGCGGACAAAAAGGGGCCCCGATTCATTACTTTGCGAACGCTTTTGTCAGGCAAAGCGTGCAGGCATTAATGGCCGTTCTGCAGATGCACTCCTAGATCCTTCGAAAGGATTACGTTAGTAATGCCCCGACTGTAGAAAGCGGGATATTGACTTTTAGATGCTTTCCACGGACACAAGGAAGTATTCTGAATTAAACCAAAATCTAATGACTTTGTACGGGAAATTTGAAAAAACCAAGACAATGTTCGATGAATGGCGATATCTAGAACACTCATCTTCTCCGCCAGCCTATAAAAGACAAACGCGTGGTGTAGCGTGTATTACTTCACCTCCGCCTTCGCGTTAATCTGATTCGTCGGCTCATGTCGGCTCCATCCTTGCCTACAAATAATGTTAGCGTTTCCGCTATCGCTGAGTTGGCCGCTAATAGAAATGTTGAGAAGCGGCCCCCGTTCTAGGTAGAGTGAAGTGGCAAGTGTATCTCCTCCCAGCGGTGCCATTCCGGCTACTCTGCCTACACCTCCAAAAAATATTAATAATTCGCCTCTTCCACTGGATGTTCAGGTGCGTGTGATGGTCACCATGCTGGGCAAATCCCGCAAGCTACACGTGCAAATGTGGTCATCCCCCATATATTCTTGCCAACTCAAAACTCTCCGGCTGTGAGTCCTATCGTTCCTAGTAGAGACGAAGTTTGCTTCACGGCAGTGCCCACAAGAAAAGCAATATTTGTGTCTAGACCGGCGTCTGACACTCTGAGGATAACATAAAACATTGTCTAGCGGTAGAAGTTCTATCCGTCAATTTCCAGCGTGTAAGCATCTTTAAATTGGCTCCCTCTCAACCTAGAGCTATCTCGCTTTTAAAGTGTTAGTTCTGACTGAAAACATGGAAATTTTGTTTGTTAAGGAATTCATTCCTCGGGATCGACCCCGTAGTACTAATTCGGCAGCTCTTCCATTCCAAAAAAACTAAGTATTCCTTCAGGCCCAGTACCTTTCGTTTACCAAAATGTTAAGGCCCTAAACTGAAAATACGCTTTACTTTCCTAATTTCAGTGAACACGAAGTTTTTTTGTTTAGCTTTGAAGTTTATCAACTCCAAAAGAAAAATGTCCATATTTCTGTCGCATACCAATCGGTTGAGAATAAATTCTGAAACTTGTCTGTCCGCTATATGGAAAGTGGTTAATAAAATGGTCCGATCCTAACTATCTTCAACAGCATTCGTTCTTGGGTCAAAACATATCAGTGTACGAAATTTCATCAAAATATCTCGAAAGGTTAAACACAAAAACACACGGACAGACAGGCAGACGGACAGATATGCTTAGATCGAACATTTTCCATTTTCGTACAAGTACTACAGCATCGCCCACAGAGTGTGCGACCAAACTTTTCCTATACTTTAATGGTGATCGGCAAAAACCAATATTTTATTCCTTTTGAAAAACAAAGATGTTTTCACGTTATGTGGTATTGTAGTCCAATGTTTCTGACAGACACACAGAGAGAAACAGACGAACATGCTTCAACCGATCCAGAATTTGATGCTGATCAAGAATATATTTATTTATTTATTTATTTGTTTATTTACTTTATTTACTTATACATGAAACTCAACTAAAACAAATTGACAGTCGAGTGCAATTGACTCTTAAAGTAAATCTTATATTAATTAATATTAAAACCTAATATAAGTGTATATATATGTATAATAAAACAAATAAGAAGGAAAAAAAAGAAAAAAACCATATACACAACTAGCATAGAACCACACCCACAACCAGTACAGGACCAAATTGCAAATGCTAAGCCATAGCAAACATGCAAAAGCTTGCCAATCGATAATAGTTAACAACAATTAATTTTCGAATCATAATGACTTATTAAGGTTAAAAGTCAGTTTAAGTACGACATACGTAAATCACGTGTGTTAAGCAATGTTACTTTAATGGACTTTAAAGAGTCCGATAATAAGAATAAGTGATACACGTCATTTAGGTTGCTGCAAACAATTCTGAGCGGGTTAAACAGCTCATAATTACATTTACATTGACTAAGCTTGATCAAGATAAAGTGCCTAGAGAAGCGGTTAGGGACATTAAAGCTTATCTCACCAAGTAATACAGGCGAGCCAATAGTATCATTTACTACTTTGATTACGAACGAAACGCCATGAATAAATCTACGTATATCAAGAGACTGTAAGGACAACAGAAGCAATCTATTTTCATAGGGAGCAAGAGAGGCAATCGGATCCCAACCCAAATCCCTAAGGGCGAACAGCAAGAATTGCTTTTGAACAGATTCAATTGAATCTACATGGCACCAATAGTAAGGAGACCACACAACAGAGGCATACTCGAGTATACGTGTAACCAAACACATGTACAGCCTTTTCCTAATGTAAGGATCATCAAGCTCTTTCGACAACCTCTTTATAAAACCAAGCGCGGATTTAGCTTTGCTTAACGAGATCTCAATATGCAAGTTAACACGTAACCTATGTTCCAACGCCTAAATCCAAATAGAACGCCTAAGTCTGTGAACGAATCGATGTCCTCCAACCTGTACGAATCAATGAAATACTGAATAATGAATGACTTTCTTCTTGGGTAAAGCGGGCTTCTTACATTTGTTTAGGTTTAGTGTCATATGATTGAACGAGCACCATGCAACCAATTTGAAGCTGATGTGATTGCGATTTTACGGAAAAGGAAGAAAACAGTTTCACATCAGCATACATTAAGATCTGGCAGGAATTAATCACCGACGGGACATCATTAATGTATAAACTAAATAAAATGGGACCTAAGTGGCTGCCTTGAGGTACGCCAGACGTCACGGGGAATTCATCCGAGGTGATGAAGTTAAACAAAACCCTGAATGACCTATAACGCAGATAAGAGCTTATCCATTTCACTAAATAGAAAGGGAAGCCAGAGACTTGAAATTTAAACATAAGTAAGTTATGGTTAAGCAAATCAAACGCTTTGCTTAAATCAGTGTATATTACATCTGTGCGAGAGCCACTAGAAAAAGCCCTGAAAACATGACAAGTAAACTCTAACAGATTGGTGACAGTAGATCTTCCTTTGCGAAAGCCAGCTGTAGTTTTCAACAAGTTGTCTCCTCCCCCTTTTGTGAATAGGAATAAGAAAACTACTCTTCCAACACAAAGGGAAAACACCTAAATTCAAAGGCTGGTTAAAAATCTTTGAGATGACACCACATAACAACACAGCGCAAAATTTACGTACACATGGTGGAATTCCGCACAACTATATTTTAGAAAGCTCAACACTTTAGAAACGTAATTTTCAGGAATAACCAAATTAGGAATTGAAACCAAGTTAGTTATCGGATATGGATGGTTTGCTAGCGAAACTACCAGTCGAAAAGTTTCGTCGGAAGTATTGAGCAAAGAGATTTGAGATTTCACAATCATCCGAGGAATCGGAGCCATTAAAAGGTGCATACAAGGGATGTGTGGAAAAATTAACAAATTTAAAAAAGTATTTACGATTAGCAAACAGAGAGGATTTAATGAGCTGAAGGTATCTGCAGTAATTTTGGTGGTTGAGGGAGTTAAATCTATGCTTTGCCGCGGAGTAAACGAAATAGTCGACAGCAGAGCCACTTTTCGAATATTTTTTGAACAGCGTGTTTTTTCTATTCTTATAATCTTTAATTGTCTTTAATTGTCTTAATAAACCAAGGAGGACACCTGTTTCGAGGTCGGGACGGCTTGATCGAGAAACATGCAGGAATAGCTAGATTTAATATATTATAGAACGATGACAGTGAGCTTTCAATACTTCCGATTGAGAAATCAAGCAAAGATGATACTTTAGCAATACAGTATTGATTTTATGAAAATCATGGTATTTGCTTGAAAAGGTTGGATTTGGAACAATAAGGCAGTTCAACGAACCATCATACTTGTGATGAAGGGAAATGCACATTGCTGGATGATAAGAACCCTCAGGTAAACGATTTACACTAATCTCAGGGAAATTGGCAAATCGGAGATCAAGCAGTCTACCATTACAATTAAGTGTACGATTGTATTGAACTAAATTATGATCACTAGTGCTTCCTTCTAGGCGTTTAAAGCGTTTTGATCTCTCGTCCTGCGACGATTGGTATAAAAATATTTGAAAATTACCTGCCCAGCAAAACAATTGGTGAATTGTGAACACTGGCTGAAAGAAACGAATCTGAATATGATAAAAAAAATTAAATTAATTGAAAAAATTTTTATAAATTTAGCTGACTTTCTTAAAATCTCAGGTGGTTTTCAAAACTGCTAAATATAATGATATTATTATTAACTTTTTCTAACAGAAATGCAAAACGCGTAAAGACTATAATTAATTAGAGATGTGATGTAAAAATAACGATATTGGCTTAGACAAGTTTTTAATTATAATTCCTAGAACTCTTCTTATAAAATATGAACTATATTAAAAGAACTTAATGCTTCGCGGAAAATGTGCTATGTAAGGCACGTTAACGTAAAATAGTGCTAACGATGGCAAGGTAAAGGTGTAAAACAGTAACGAAGTGCAAAAGACGAGTGGAGTACTTTTTACTTTTTCTTTGAACTTATTTATCAAGCTGCAAATACTAAGCGACTTAAAGTAAATAATTAAAATTTTAAAGTTGTCCAGCATCTATTTCAAGAGTAGGCGAAGGATAATTTTGCAGCATAAAAAATATGTTTTTTCACTTCTTTCTTTTTATTTATTATTTTCGATAGTGATCTCACAGTGAACTCTAAAAACAAACATGTCGCCAAAGCGGTTTTCACCATTAATTTCCATTTTTCGTATAAATAGCGCATAAAAATCTACAAAGCTGATTTAAATGCTTAGGGTAGGAAACGTCAATACATACATATTTACCTATCACTTAAGTTGATTACTTGCCTGCCATAAAGGCGACAAGGGTGCCTAAAGCAAAATTCTTTTTATAAAAGAGTAAGTTATCGCACTTGCAAACAAAGACCACAATCTCGAGGATTACCTTTGAAGGTAATAAGCAAAAGGAATTGTTGCATCTTGTAAGAAAGAAAGTAACTGATGAAAGTAATAGATGGAAATCTCAGGAAGAAATTATTTCCACGACTGCCTTTGACTGTGTATCAGGTGTGTAAATATGAAATCTAAATTTGTCCATAGATGGCCCCAAGTAAAGGACATAGATGTTTCAACTGGAGTATTACTAACACATGTCCCAACACAATAGTATTTTGTATAGCAAAGAATATGTCGAGTTTTGCACCGAATAAAGCAGATTCGCTGAAAGTGTTCTTTCTTTTCCCGAAAAATACAAAAGAAAGCCCTGTTTGCATTGTATCCCGACTGGGAAAACAAAGTGAATTCGTTTTGAGAATTCGAAGCATAAAAATTCATGGATAGATCCAAAGCTATGTACCATCCACAACGACGGCGCACTTCATCGCTTAGATAGGCGAACAACATTCTATATTTGACGGGATCAGAAGAACTTGGTCTGCTTTAGTTATTAAAGCCAAACGGTATCTGTAACGGTAATTGATTTGAGCTCTTCCTTGCTCAAAAAAACCTATCATAAGGTCATTTTTTACTTCGCATCCGCTCATCTATCCGCATTGCAAAACATGTTCGCGATGTATTTGAACGATTCAACTAGGAAATGATAGCACCTTTACCTACCAAACGCGAGCCCTTCTTATTACCACTTGTTTGCATTGATAGGATTTCTGTTCTCACGAAAATGTGCGAAAATGGCTCACGAACTGGTTTACCTTAACAGAGCGAGAGTTTTTGAGCGTGGCATCCAGAATTTGTCAATACTTCAAATAAAATGAATTTTACCATTTTCATGCAATAAACCTTTATTTTCTATTCAAAAATTCTGATTATATATGTGCGTACCTTGTATTACGGGTGAGTCACAAAAACACAACGGCTTTAAGTTTTCATGGCCGAGAAAATAGGTGTTGCTTCTGGTAATCGATGGCAAATTCAAAACAAAAGGATAGGCATATATTAATTTTTCTTCACATGTAATATTCACATGTATATATAAAGCGTTGATAAGATTTTCAATTATTGCATTCGCTTCATCCATCTTTTAAATCACAATAACGATTTCGATATATGGTGTTGGCAAAGAAACCCCTTCTTAAACTTGTTCACACCAATGGCGTCCGGGTTAAATTCAAAGTTCAACAAATTTGATTCCTATAATTATCACAAAAATAAATCTTAAATTATGGAGCCCAAATTTTAAAACTTTTAAATTAAAGTTTCAAATATTAAGTTGCTTTTTAAGCTTGTTTTTATCCAACCTCCTTAGTTTAATTAAATCCTAATACTGACAAATAAAAACATTATAGTTCATCATTAAATACCTTACATAACTTTGCTTAACATATAAAAACCTTTCAAAAGTGCTTGAAAAAGGGTCACGGTCCGAACTATTTTCAGTAGCGTTCGTCCTTGGGCCAAAACACGTCGATGTGCCAAATTATAAGTAAAATTACGGTCCATACATTGAACGCAAAAAAACAAGAGGCGGCAGACAGACAGACGGACAGAGAAACTTAAACCGATTCTGGAAGTGATTTTGAATAGCAAAAGGTGAGTTCATCTCAGGTCGCATTCCCACGAACTTGTTGTACCTGGGTACTACCAGTCGCATAGCACGGCATAAAAAGCCGCCCTGGCCGCAAAACAATCCGAGTAGTTAGGAATCGCAACTTTAAATGATTTGAGGAAGCCTGGAAAATGCAACAATCTCAATGATTTAAAATGTATTACACACGATATATTCAATCGCTCTATCTTATAATAAAATATTGTAAACAAACAAATGCCCAATCAAGAAGACCCCTCCTTAGTTCTTGCTCTTCAAAATATTGCTTTTTCAACTTCACTCAAAAACAAACCTTACTTCTGTTTAAAGGCATTCGACAAAATTAGCATAGTTTTAAGCAAATTTTATTCATTCAGAAGAGAACACAAAAAAAACTTATTATTTATTTTTACTTTGCAGGGGTTTTGGCAAACAAGGTTTTCAATGTCAAGGTAAATAATGAAACTTGGCACTCGTATTCAACACTCCAGCTACGGGAGACAACATTTGGTGGAAAGACTTTTTGTCAACAAAATTTTCATATTTTTTCAAACAATAACAATATATACTTTTTCTTCCTTGTTTTTTTATTCTTCTATTATTTCATTGCAGTGTGTTCTTATGTGGTTCATAAACGTTGTCATGAGTACGTTACATTTAAATGTCCAGGCAAAGACAAAGGAATCGATTCCGTAAGTTCTTTTATTAAACACATAAACAATTGCACGAATGTGTTTTACACCACTTTTATTCTTTTTTTGGATAGTTTTTTTTTTTTTTTAAAGTAATGTTATTATTTAAATGTAGAATAAGAAAAACTTAAGATTAAAGATAAAAAAACAGCAAAAGTAAGTTTGAAAATTTTTCTGCTTTGCTTCACTTTACGGGGAAATAGTTCGCAAAACTGGTGTTTAAAAAGGAAGAAAAAAAAACATAAGTAAAAAAACTGTATTCGGCTATGACCGAATCTTTTATATCCATCACTTCGATATTGAAAGAGAACAGACAAATATTTATCGTTGCAGTTGATGAGTAATAAGCAAAATACTCATTGTTTTTTTTTTGCTTTTGACAAGAGTGTTCTTACATATCCCTGTACTGTGGGTACATCCTCTGACCGATTTAGTACGTTTTCAATATCGATCTACTTGCAACAGCTTCGCTTATTCATGTCGAATTAGAAGCCTATGTCTTCATTTTTGGGAACGTTTTCTAGCGGACAAAATTTCCAAGATAGATTTAAAATTGGGATGATGATGTCACAAACGTTTCGACAAAAGAACGACATTTCGATATTGTATAATATTGGATGGGCGTAGTTGATTTTTCTCATTTCCCATATATCTGCAAGATGTTATCGTCATATCTGTTGTGAATTCAAAGTAATGAGCAAAAAGAAAATGAAGTGTTCTCACTTAATTTTGCACTATGAGCATGCCTCTTGACCAATTTGCATAGCTTTCAATATCACTCTGCGTGCAAGAACTTCTGTCAAATTTGAAGCCGTTGTCTTCATTCTTGCGAACACGAAGGTATTTTACAGAGACATTGCAAAGAAAAACAGACAGACGGACATGCTTATTTATATAGATTGATCCTTAGACGATGGATATAAAAGGCAATATTTTTTAGACCAATACAATACAGGGAAGAGAAAATAAATTTTTTTAATATAAATTTTCTTTAACAGGATAAACAGATTCAAAAAATTCAAAGGGAGGATAGATTTATGTAAAACAGAAAGGAAAAACAGTTAGTTTTCCCCAAAATTGTCTGCGCAGCGCAAACTTTTATACCCAAGGCATGATATATAGTTATAAAGTTTTAATTTTTTTTTTTTCTGTTTACATTTCGATTACGTTTGTATTTTATTGCAATTTGCGAAACGTCTAACTAGAGATTCATTTTTATGCTTCTTTCTACAATATAATAATAATAACAATCATCATTGGTATAACTGGTTACGATTTGTTTGTTTACTCGTTCGTTTTCTTTTTTATTTTTCGGTTTCAAACTTTTTTTTGGATTTTATTTATATAAAAAAAAAAAAAACGAATCTCATTGAACTTAAAAAAATAAAAAAAAAAAAACAATACACTATACGTTCATATATAACGACCTTCAAAAACAACAAAAATAAAACACGGCAATAATTTGATTATGAATGAAAAACGCCCGTCAATGTATCAACAACCACTACCACGAACTCAAATTTAATTGCAATGAATTGAAAACTTTACTCACAAAATAAATTAAAAAAAATAAAAAAAAACATTGAAAGGATTCACCCAAAACCGTACATCATTTTGAACCATTCACATACGCAGGACCAACTTTCTGCGATCATTGTGGTTCGCTACTCTATGGCATTTATCATCAAGGTCTAAAATGCTCAGGTAAAGTTCACAACAAAACTTTTTTTGCCATCAAAAACTACTACACAACAACAAAATCTATTCTAAACTTCTACAATACTTTCCATCGTCAACTTTACTAACTACGTTACTAACTAATATCTCCTTTTAAATCTTAACCTGTAAATTTTTTAATACATTGTCTCTCTCTCTCAAGTGCTCTCAAAAATTTCCTTTTTTCTCTAACCGAACTTTGTTTTTTTCTTTTGGAAAATGCAAAATGAATGAATGAAAGTATGTGTGAAAAATTTTGAAAAAATGTATTTTTACTTCGCTCTCTGTATAATGTTTTTTAATTAACGTATTGTTACTATTATTTTTTCTTAGATAATTTTCTAGAGTATTTTACATAAGTGCGCTTAAATTCCCGAGAGTTATTTGTATTCACCTAATTTGTATAATTAATGTGCTTACGAAGGCATTCATTTTCACCTCTCTGTTGTACATACATGTATGTAAGTTATCAGTTTTTTCTTCTTCTTCGTGTTCTACTTCTCTTTCTATCATTCTGCGTACGGTTGTATGTGTGTATCAATGTTGTTATACTGATAGATAATGCAAATGTTGTCATTTGTGTTTGCTTGGGGAGTGGATGTACGTGTGTGTGCATGCTTACATAGCACGAGCAAACATACTTGCGTGGTATTGTCAGCAAGTAATAAGCTGTAAAAACTTTCACATTATTTTAAAGCAACAGCTTTTCTGAGAATTTTTAGACTAGTCATCGTCAGAGTATATTTCCTGCTAGTTTTTTGCATTCTAATTGCAATACTTGAGAATATGCATCATAAAGTTTTGTGCTGTATAAAAAAAAGAAAAAAATATATATATAGTACGAGAAGTAAAAATCTACTTTTTATTAGCATCAAATTTTTAATTGATTCACGTCCGGATCGTTATTGTAAGCTCTATTCTACGTTTGATTACTTTTTCTTATAGGAAACCTCCACGCGTCTGTAGCTGTCGATATTGAGTGATCTCAATAGAAATTTGAATAATTTACTCGACAGCAAATTTACGATAGAGAGATTTTCGTAAGGTAGTAAAAGTGCTGTAATGGGTCGCGGTCGACGCTTTTCAAAAATACATTACTTGCCATGTGTTCGAAAAAGTGGTCCGATCTGAACCATTTTCAATAGCGTTCGTCCTTAGTCGAAAACATATCCGTGCACAAAATTTTATCAAAATATCTCAAAAATTGCGACCTGTAGTTTGAGCACAAGAAAACAGAACGTATAGACGGACAGACATGCTTATAATGGTATAATAACAGGTGCGTCTACAACAAATCATTTTGGATGTTGTATACGTCCTTAGAAACTTAGTATATTCTTGTACAACAAATGATATAAGGTTTAAAAATATATTTATTTGTTAGGTACTTGCACGTATTTTAATCATTTTTTCTCTTGGGAAGGGTATTTGTTGAGAAAAATTTATACAATCCTTGTTAACCAGCATATTTTCCATCATTTTCTAAAAATTTTGCCAATGAATGAATGATATTGATTTGGCAGAGATCCAATCATCAACCCATTTTCGCATTTGTTCAGCATTTCGAAACCGCATGCCAGCCAAACCATGCTGCACCGATCTGAACAAGTGCTAATCAGAAGACGCTATGCCAAGTCCTTCTGAGTGTTGCATAAATCTGCATAACCTTAACATACTCTTGTACCAAAGGTGGTATAATTATAAAAATTCACATTTTATCGACAGCTGTAAGCTCTCCATTTCTTACAGCGATGTGGTAACCGATGAGAATCGATCGAGATCGCTCTAAATCGGCAATTATAAATCGGCCCATGAAATTTTTCAAGGTAAAAAAGCGAAAACTGCAACGGACTCGCTTAAAGATCTAGATCTTTTACGAGAAATACACAAAAACCTTCAAAGCAGAGTGAAAATTTTATAATGTTGTTGCACTTAAGTTGGTAAAAATATTTTTACTGAGCAGGCTTTTAAATATTGCAGCGAACGCTTTTCTCGGTTGATTCACGAATAACTTAACATGAGGATAGTGATGGAAAACAAAGAGTCGTGTTAAAGCGAACATATAGATATATACATACATATTATCGAGCAAGCATACGTTGCTCAAACTCGATTAAGGCCATTCTAGGGATTGTAAATAATAGGTGCAAAGTCTTAGAATAATTGAGCACTTGCCGAAATGAACAGAAAATTGTGGTCACCATTAGATGTGTTGGCAATGGGGAAACTACCATCCGGTATATTTATCATTTATCTCCGCCCGATCATGTTGAAATTTTGCAAACAGGTTTAGTTTCAATGACAATACAACATTACACAGTGAATTTTTCTACAAATTCAAAATGGCGGTGACCGTAAAATATCGGATTATATTTATATTTATTTATATTATTTTCTCTTAACAATACCGTTGATAACAACAATTACAATAACGAATTTTCAAGATAAGGCGCTACATGGGAAGTGGTCGAAAAAGTGATCCGATTGGAACTACTTTCAATATCATTCTTCGCTGAGCCAAAACACCTTGGTGTGCCAAATTTCACCAAAACATGTCAACATTTGAGCACAAAGAAGCAATACGGATTAACGGACAGGCAAACTTAAGTCGATATAAAAGACGATTCTAAATCGAGCTGCATAACAACAAATGTGTCTACCTGTAGTCCATCTATGTGTTGCTTCTATTCGCACAAACTGAATACATCTTTGTACGATTATTGGTATAGGGTATAACAAAAACTATAGCCACGTCCAGGGACAAAATTAAAATTTTTTGAGTACCGAGTCATGTTGGGCTCTTAGGAAGTGAGCGAACCCATCTAGCAGCCGTATCCGTACCTTCCTCACCTTTATTTATGGAAGGGGCAATAGTAAAGCTTGATCTTCAAATCCCAAACCCTATGCCTAGTGAGCGGTCAGAATTATTTTAATTTTAGGTTATATGCTTTCTTTGGTCTTTATTTAAGTGAACTACAATGTATATAGAACAAATAAATAAATTTTGCGGCGGTCGCTTTTACATGGCTATGCATAAAAGCTTGGCAAACACTAAACATTTTAACGTAGAGAAAAGTTGAATTTTTTGTAAACGCTCCAACGTTTCATATATAATAGCATAAAAGTGAATGGGACAAAATTAATTTTTCACCATTTAGTTCATCTAAATAAAAGTCCATTGAAAAAAATTTTTTTCCGTTTTTTTTGTTATACCCATCACCGCATGGTGAGGGGTGTATTCATTTTGTCAAAACGTTTGCAACGACCAGAAGGAAGCATCAGAGACCCCACAAAGTATATATAATCTTGATCAGGATCAAATCTTAAAACGATTTGAGCGTGTCGAAACGGAAACATTTCGTATTATATGGCCAATAGAAAAAAAAAATATTTGTGAATACAAATAAGTTGATTTTCTTTATGTTTATTAGGGTTGTTATTAGGGTTCATGGCTGCGACTTTTTAGTGCCTAAAATGGTTTATAACCGTTTGCATAAAATAAATACATTTTTCAATAGCAAAATATTATACTACTATATTCCTGAACCGACATATATGCTTCCACGACACCCAGTATATGTGTATATCTGTATAAACGCGATAAACTGCGCGGAAATGCTACTTTCATAAGTAACACTGAACTCAAAAGGGACCGAACAGAAATTTTTCGGTTAGATAAGATATAAATGATTTTTGTACCCTACACTATTTGTTATGCGAAGGTATATTAAGATTTTGCGGACGTATACAACACCCACAAGGAGCGGAGACATTCATTATACCGATCGATTTAGTATCATTTGCTTGCCCAAATGTCCATGTGCTCATTTTGCATTTTTGTGCTCTATCTACAGGTCGCAATTGTCGAGGTATTTTGTTGAAATCTAGTGCACCGACGTGTTTTGGTCCAAAGACGATTGCAAATGGTTCGGATCGGAGCACAACAAATCTTAGAGCTGTTAGCAGCCTTTTTAAGCAAAGATTAATTAGCTTGAATAATTTGTAAGTGCATCTTGGCAATAGCCTCTTATTCACGACAAGTTTTTTAGAGACATTGTACCAGTTTATAAGCCGATTATAATTGTGAAACGACTCGCATACGGGTAAAATACTTAAACTGTATTAACTACCTACGGATTTGGCTTTTGTAAGCTTCGTAGTTCAAAAGCAAACAGATTGGCAATTGATATGAAATTGAAAACCAGTCACAAGTTCCCATGCCTGAACGATCATCTACCAATGAAAGTCCAATCAAATAAATCAAAGATTTTTGTACCCAGAAACCATCGGTTAGCAACAAGGTAGCTTGCTGTTGGCATTTGAAAAGGAGCGTTCAACAATATTTTAAGAGATATTTTGGGCCTGAAACGCCTCAAATCTCGGTCTCTTTGGAAAGTGCGTCGCGTTAAAATCTGTGAAAATCTGACCATTAATCGGTCATAAAACACGTTGTTACAGAAGATGATACTTGGATCTATGCATACCACCCGAAAACAACCGATCACTCGGGCAAATATCGTATAAAAGGTGAGCCAAGACCGAAAAAACCTCGGCAAAATAGCTCAAAAATCAAGCATACGTTAAAAGATTTTGATTTTGGTGCTGCGTACTATGGATTCCTTCCGCCGGGCCAAAGTATTAATAAGGAATATTATTTCAATGTTATTCGTCGTTTGAGGGAAGCTATTCGCAAAAAGAGGCAAAAATTATGGAAGGACAACTTTTAATTTTTACATGACGATGTTAAGCCGTATCAGAGAGCTTCGGGAACACTGTTTTTACTCGATGGAAGAGTCATAAGCTAAATCGAAGAAAGCTTGCAACGGGTCTTCCTATTCAGGGCTTCCCAGGAAGTGCTTTTCCATGAAATTTATATAGACAAAAGTCTTGGACCTTCGCGTTTCGTACGTACCGAACCCTGCACGAAATTCTGCAAAAATACGCGAGAGATTTTACAGCAGCCAACCTTGAGCCAATTCATCATGCGCTGTTTTATAGTTGCTCTGCCTGCGCCTGTTAAAGGCCTGTTAAAGGTTGCCATTATTGTACACTTATGTGTGTATGTTTTCTAATAATACTCTCTTATGTATATCTTATATTAAGTAAGTTATGCTATCTTAAGTATGTTTGATATAGTGTAGTTAATATATGTGTATCACTTATAACTAAATTCTAAAACTGTGATCATTCATGTATGGAAACTAAGGCTAGGTAATAACTATATTCCAATGTGTAGCCACTAATCCCTACATAGCAAGAACAATTCAATGTTCTAACCTTAGCAAGTAAATAAGGGTAGATAACAAAACACGTAGATCATTATGTAAATGCTTTTCTAATGAAAGCAAATACATTAAAATGTGTGTTAGTTAAGCTGGAAAAAGATTCAATGTACATTCTTTAGCATATTGGCGGAACTGTCAATATCCAAATAAATGGTTAGGTATATGCTTTTGCGTATGACAACAATAAGTAACGGCCACAAGACCGTTAGGTATGTGCCTATGCACAATACATACGTGACTTATAGTTGAAATAAATCAACATGCATACATAGGAAAACTATGGGTCGGTGACAACGTAAATATACTACGGCACGTGACCGTTAATCCCTAATTAATAAGAACGGTTCAATAGACTAGCCGTAACGAAGCGAGCCCTTAGATATATGACTTCGTTTGCAAGAAGCAAAAATAAATATAAAGAATGCTAGGTCCGTATGTGTATGTCTATGGTGTATTACTCGATAGTAGACGTGTTGTGTGAAGATTTCAAACATGTTCATAAAGAGAGATTTATCAATCTCAACATGTTTATCAAAGCAGAGACAATGCGTGATTGGAATATTGATAAGCATATATTTAGATATTGGTAAAGGAGCTAAACGCTTCCCTAGAAGATTTCTGGTAAGGACATTACAGTTTTCTACAATGTGCAGAAACCCTTTCATACTAACAGCGCGTGTGTTTGTCATTTCGGTTGAAAGATCATTTAATGTCCGCTCAACTCGATCTTGGAATGCTTTACCATAAACTTTGACATTCTTTGACTAGCGGAAATATTTGGAAAAAAAACTGACTCACCCTTAAACCCAACCTAATTTCATTTATCTGTTCTCGCAAGTTTTCTAAATATATTGTGTAAGGTCGTAAGTGTTTTGTAACCATCCGTCTACGTATGCTAGAGTAATATTCAGGGAATATATCAGCTCTACAGCCACTTTTTTTCTAACTCTTCATATTACACGACTATTCCCTGACGAGGGTGTATGCAATTCTCTAGATTATTATTTTGCGTGCTCATGTTTGCTCATTTATTCGTTAACTCATTACTATATTCGACTTACAATTATACACTGGAACGCAAAAACCTTCCCGGCTTCTTGCTGTGTGTACAATTTCATCAATTGTTCTAGTACACTGACGTGTTTTGGCCCAAGGACGAACGCTA
>CCAG010006581.1:0-13530 GCA_001077435.1 Glossina morsitans morsitans | reverse complement strand
GGGTGTATGCAATTCTCTAGATTATTATTTTGCGTGCTCATGTTTGCTCATTTATTCGTTAACTCATTACTATATTCGACTTACAATTATACACTGGAACGCAAAAACCTTCCCGGCTTCTTGCTGTGTGTACAATTTCATCAATTGTTCTAGTACACTGACGTGTTTTGGCCCAAGGACGAACGCTATTGCAAATGGTTGGGATCGAAACACTTTTTCAACCGCTTCCCACATAACAAGTTATTATATGATGACTTTGTACATAACTGTATGGTGCGAAGTGGCATAGACATGGTGCGATAGACAGACATCCATATATTCATAACTATATAGAGAGGGACTTTTATTAAAGTTGAAATCAAAAAATTAAAACGTATATAATCATCTCCTGCATATACACGATTTGCTCGAAAGCTGTCGCAGAGATAATCTTTTTTTCAGATTTTCCTTGTGGAAAGAAAATTGAAAGGAAGTTTTGATGTCTATTTGAACACAAGATTTAAATTTGAAAATATACATGTGTCTTCCACAAACTATCAAGAAACTTGAAATAATCTGAAAATGTGTCTGAAAATGTCAACATTTATTGACTATGATATCGGAAAATCTCAATTCGCTAATTACCACAAATAGTTAGGCCTGCTCTTTGAAATAAGGACTGACAGTGATGTCAATAGTGTCCACACAACATATAGTCAAATAGTGAATCACCAGCAGCGAATTTCCGTAAAACATCACAAAAACGTCAGAAACCAGAGGTTTTTAAGAGTTTTCGTAATTTAAGGAACTTATGAACTTTTCATAACAAAATTCATATTGTACTTGTAGTGACTCTGGAACATCGTTTTTTAGATGTAAACTCATAACAATTGTGACAAGTCATACAAGGGAAACTATGAATCGGTGACACCGTGAATATATAGCGATATATGACTGTTAACAACTAATTAATAGATACATACATAGGGAAACTATGAATCGGTGACACCGTGAATATATAGCGATATATGACCGTTAACAACTAATTAATAAGAACAGTTCAGTAGACTAGCCGTAACTTATTAATAAAGAGGTGACCGCTTAGGTATACGATTTCGTTTGCAAGAAGCAAAAATAAATATGGAAAGTACTAGGTCCTTATGTATAAGCTTACGATATCTTACTCGATAGTAGACATCTTTTGTGGAGATTTGAAAAGGCAATGCGTGATTGTAATATTGGGAAGCATATATCTATAAAAGTTTTACAACGACGTATGTTTAGAAACGTAGGCAAAGGAGAAAAACATATGCGTCGTGTAGTTCTAATACAATGTATTTTATAAATATGCCGACTACAATACATTTATATGAGTACAGAACTGTGTCCGTAGTGTAGATAAGAATCTGAATACAAAAGAGAAGATATTTTACACATATTTATATTATACGTATGCTGAGGAAATGGTCAAAGGAGAGGTACGTGTACTTACAAACGGAGGACAGACAGACCAGCTACTTTTAGGCTTTGTATGGTTACCGGTGAGTAATACTTCGGATGATGGACGGACTTGTTATTGGTAAGGGAACAAAATGCTTCCTCAAAAGCTTTAAAGACCATTCCGGAAATCAGCTATAAGAACTTAGGCATAAGCGTATTGAATCTGAGGGGGATTATTTTGAAGGTAACGAAATGGAGAAATTATTATCGTTATTATTAATTCAGCCATAGAAATTAAATTCTAAGCGTAGAGACCTAAAGCACTAGCATGTAAAGCTAACGGCTTTATTAAAAATTTGAGATTTGAAGCTACGACCATTGAGTTGTTGGTTGAGACATTTTGCCTACTCGACCACGCAGGTGGATTAGATTTCGAAAAATAGATTTAAAAATGAAATTGGTCTTTCTTTTTGGACTCGCTATATATATGTATATATATTTTGGAGCTACAGTCGAAAAAGTAAAACTGTATTAAATTACATTTTCTTTGTATTCACAAATATCGCCAATTTTTCATTAATTGTAGGCGTTCCCTTTCCGAAACACACGTATGCTTGACAAGCCTAGTAAATATTTTTGCCAATGTGGAGATCTGTTGTAGACTCTACATTTCAATGTTTGCCCATTGCACATATATTAGTGGGTGGATGCACTAGTATCCATCAGATAGCATAGTTTACGCACATCTTTAATAAAAGCTTTACCAACATGTAAAGTCAAATTCATCAAGTTCGCTGTTATTATTATATTGTTCCCAAATCCCAAATCCAGGTCATTCCAACTAATTGATTTTCCCAAATAATAAATTCCCTCGAGGGGGGGAAAACCCAAGGGCACATTCACGGCGCGTCATGCCGGATTAGCGGAAAAGCAGGTTAACGGATTAAAAATGAAACCATGAACTTAGGTAGTAGTAATCTGCTTGTAAAAATGTATATAAATAGGCTGTTTGCGGAAGGCAGAGTGGGTCGGACAAGAACATTTGAGTCGAAAAAGAATATTAGAGTTGAGAAGTCGGGAGTACTGCCAAAGTGATATGTAAATAGTCCTACCCTCAAACAAATTGATTGCAAATAAAAGAGTCTTGTAGTGAAAACGTGCAAGTCTATTTCTCTTAAAAAAAATATCCACGACCTAGTGATACGAACCTTATCGATAAAAGCGAATTTCGCAACAATACTTTTTCTTGATTTTATTTATTTCTTTCTTATTATAAATATTTATTGAATAATTCCTTTATTTTTAGACAATTGCGAGTAATTTGCACTTGTTATAATTTTCGCTTTGCATAATTAAAAAGTATAATAAGGTTAATAGGTAACGAACATTAAAAATAGGGGCATAAAACATCCACACCAGTACAGACAACAAAAAATTGTAATTCTACTTGAAAATATTAATCAATGGCTATACTTTAACCAGGAACAACGTAGAATTCAATATTTAATGTGGGATCCAAAATTTGCCAAAGAAAAAAGATAAAAAAACAAATTAAACATTTATATCATTAACACATTAAGCATTCAATGTACTTAAGTACAAGTATTGATAGGCATATACCAAGTACGCAAATAGGAATAAAAAAGAAATAATAAAATGAATTGTCATGCCGGTGTACACAACCATCTAGACGTGCATACAGCGTAAGAAAATAATAATTTTCACAATGGCATATCAACAACAACAATTGCCGTTTTATTATGTTTTCTTTCGTATAAAGAAATTAAAATCAATCATTTACTACAAGAAAGCCAACAAGTGAAAATTTACATAATATAGGTAAATAAGAGTGAAAACAAAAAACTATGAAAAATAACAATAAAAATTTCCAAATTATTTGGCAAGCTCAGCATACATTTTCTTTTTTGGTTTTTTTTTATTGTCAAATTGTTATATATATCTACTTGTACACGAAATTAAATTTTTATATTATTTTCTTTTTTGACTTAAACTTGTACCAAGAATACTAAACAGAATTTAGTTACTTTGTTTTTAACATTCACAAGCGAGTGAAAATTTCATTTTCAATTAGTTTGCAATCGCAAAAATGGGGTAATATATGAACACTTGATCACAAAGACATAATAATATCTTTAGGCTCATTATTATTTAAAGTAATTTGAAAATCATATATTTTAAGACTTGCAATAAAAATATAATGTAAATTTCGTGTGTACCATAAAGCATAAGTTCAAGTTTTAAAGCAGTAGCAAAGGTAGAGGCGGGAGAAGTAGTATTTTTTTTTTTCACTTATAAAAAGTTTTTATTACATTTTTTATAAAGTAACACATCTTTATCGCCAAGTGCATCATCGAAAACTCATTGCATCTTTCTTTGATTTAAACGGTACTTGCACAATAGAAGATTGAAGTAAATCTTCTTTCTTAGTAAACGTATATCAAGTGCCGTAAAGATAAAATTTCTATTTAGTCTTTTAAGTGGGGGAACTAGTTGGAATAAATTGAATGTAGAAATCGATACGACATCAATTCCTAAGAATAATGGGAAAAGAAACGTAGTGATAGCGATAAGTTATCGTTTAACATAATTTTTAAAAATTCAGTGGCTAAATTCCAAGCTATCTTCATTATTAGGGTTTCTAAAGGGTCGTCCATCTTGCGGTTCCGAAAGAAAAACAGGTTAATTTTTGAGACTGGCATCAAATTTTTTTTTTTTTTAATATATTGTTTAGACCTTGCCCCATATGGGACATATGGTCATCGTTCACGTGATTCCACAAAAGAAACTCCAGTGATCAATTTACATTTACAGAACAGAGGGCGTACACGTGCGGGAAATTTCTCGCGCAACGACGTGGCGCGTTTAATATGCATGCATACTCATGTGCATACAACGATCAGAAACGACGATTTGTGTTTCACCTTCGTCCACCACGTTCAGACTAAACGCTGCACCATACAGTAACGTTTCGAGAATGCAACGCATTTGCGACAATTGCTTGTTGAATTTTCACTGTCACAGATGCGGCAATTTTGCTTGTTAGCCTATCTGCCAACCGAAAAATGAGTCTTATTGCTGAAGCAAAGGTGCATGAAACTATTACAAAAACATTTTTGTAGAAAGTTTTTACTATTGCAAAACATTGAGTGGTTAATTAACAAACGCCGAATCCAGATCACAAAATAGACAACGCTATATAAGTCGTACATATACGACTCAAATAATGGCTCGGATTTTGTTTTAGTAGAGATCTTGTTGGCCAATAAAAAAGCTGTATTCTCCCAGATACTTTCAGCAGTGACATTGAAATACAATTGAATTGAGATGATAGCTGAAATTGTCCAAAAAGAAATTGCTCCAACAGATTCTAAGTGAAATGCAAAGAATTTGCTTATGTTTGATTTACTGACAAGTTCGATTTATTAGAAAGTGAATTCAATGAAATAGAATTATTCGATTATTTAGTTGGATTCGTTTTAATATTTTACGTTTAAAATACTACGAATACATTTGTTGCCATTTACAAGTAAGCGAATACATGTCTTTTTTTCTGATATCAGATGCTGTGTTCCTTATAGGTGTAACATCGAGAAGATTGAAAAGGAGCAAAGGGGGAGAAAAAGGTAGGGAGGAAGGGCCGTAGCTTAGTGTACTGAATCGATAAGAATTATGCCTTTACTGAACGAACATTCACTGTAGTAGGGATTTAAAAAGGCGAATAAAGCCGAAAGCTTTTAAACCTTTTTCGTTTAGAAACTCGCATACAATTAATATAATAGAATGATTTTAGTTTGTTTTGAAACTCTGTTAAAGGCTTCATGAACAATAATGATAATGATAATAAAAATAAATGATAGACGATCTGTGGACACGTTATAATATTGTGTACAAGTTATCTTTGAACTGTAAATTATATGATCTTTATGTGCCTAAGAATATTTTAAGAAATGTTTTTTTTTTTTAATTTTTAATTAATTCTTTTTTGAAACATCAATATAAATCAAAATAAATTATTATCATTTGCCTTGAAATATGTTTTTCTTTCGAGTTTATGCGCCAACAACAAATACAATTTCAGCAAAAAATAAAATCCATTTAGAACAACCGCATTAAAAAAGTAAAAAAATAAAAATCGCTACAAAAACTAAGCGAGAAGAAAAAATGTCTGTTAATTTTCCATTAGTTTTCTCAACTATCCTCAGGCACATCAGATGCCGCACAAATGGCAGAGCGTAACGTTCCTGTCTCCGACGTTTTGCGATCATTGCGGTTCGCTATTGCATGGCATAACACACAAAGGTCTCAAATGTCGAGGTAAATTTGTTGCATAGTCTTTCTTTTTTGTGTTCGCAGTTTGGTGTCTTAGAATTTTTTCATTTGTTTTGATTAAATTTAGTTCGATTTGGTCTCGTTTCGTTTAGTTTAGTTTGGTTTTTCACTACACACGTATATATAATATACGCAGATGACGACGAGCATTAAAAATCCACCCAAAAAAAAAAGAAAGAAATAAAAAATAAAATAAATGATGTTAGTGTTAGAGATAAATAAGTTTTAACTTCAATCAAACTTATGTTTTTGTGTCCGCGAATGATTGTTAAGTGCTTTCGTTTTACATTTCCTTACATGGCTTTATGTTCATTTAATGTTGTTGTCATTGTTTTTCCAATGTTTTGACCAATACTTCGTTAACGGTTATACATCATTGCCATCGTCATCATTTCATAACTGCTGATCGTTTATCATTACAACACCTGCCAAATTTATAGCACTATTATGTCACACAACGCTATTATAAAAGGGACTTCGTGTCAAGCAATGTTAACGAAACCCTTCCTTTATACATATACGTAAAGGCACAAAATAACGAGTAAGTATCTTATTGGTAAGCAAAAACAAAAAAGTGAGCATTTTACAAAAACAATGCTAACGCAGGAATTTGAACTTCAGCGGAGCAAAAAGAATATACGTCGTGAAAAAAAGTTATATTGCATAAGTTTTCAATCATTCATATCATTTTTTTTTTTTTCTTATTACGTCTTCTCCTCGGTCATTAAAATGCAAACAAAGAAGAAAGTTTAGATTGAGTACAAAATGTATTGTGTTCAATGGCGCAAAAATAATGTCAGCAAATTTGTCCATAAGAGCCAAAAGTGCTTTTAGTTCGAAATCGGTCTCATTTATTCAATCAATTTGTATGGCATTGGGAAAATCAATAATAGTTGAAATTCTCGTGGAGTATATTGAAAGCAATTCGATTTTCCTTGTTTATTCAGAGCTTAGATAGACATAATAGTCTTCTACGTTGCTTTTATAAATAAAACAATTTAATACCCAACACCACCCTTAAGAAATTTTCAAAACAAGGTACTATATGGGAAGTGCTTGAGAAAGTGAATCGAACCATATCAGTACCATTCGCCATTGGGCCAAAACACGTTAGCATAACAAATCTCATCAATATATTTTTGTCTCCAGATCCACTCAGAAAGTGACTTTGATTCGATTAGTATAATAAAAGCTGGATCTATCTCAAGTTCTTCTGGGTGTTGTATACATCCGCGCAAACTTAACATACCATTGTATCCTTGTAGCCTTTTATGCCAGTTGAATATACTAAGTATAACTATGAGTGTGCGATCAATCCCAACATTAAGAATAATCAACACGGAAAAATCAACTCTATGTGAATTTTATATTACCTACGAGCTTACGCGCGACATTTGATTACAAAATGAAGCAAAACTTTATTTTTTCGGCTTCGACTACTATAGAAATTGTATATCGTGTCGTAAATTTCGTAAATCATACAAATTGTCTTACAGTATTTTTTCATATAATTTGGCACTAATTTTGCACATTTTTTAAAGAGTCCTAGGTTTGTACCAAACCTTATTTCAAAATTTCATAAGTAAGGTTAATGTGACGAGTCTTTGGAGAGATCATGTACATTCTTACATTGGAATGATTTTAATAAATTGTTCATAAACATAATGAGATCTTCTTTCATGGAAAAAGGCCGTCTTGAACTTTACAAATCCCTTACAACTGAGTTTTTCTTGTAAAGAGTGCAATTCAAAAATTTGTATTCTCTTTTCGTACTCTGCATTTCCTCCTGTATATTTTCTTTTTGGGGTTAAAAAGTAAAACCTTTTCTTATTAAGGATGTCGCCCGTCTAACTTAATTTTAAGTTTTATGGTGTTTTCATCAACTTTTTACGCTTTACGATTCTTTCAAAGGGAGCGCCAATTACTTGTAAAAACTTCGAAAAACGCTTAACGTTACTAACTGTTACGATCGTTTATTGCAAAAAAAAAGAAAAATTAGCTTAAATCTCACCCGTAATTACATTGCAAATGCGATTTTCGTTTGCTGAATCTACCAAATGCAACAATTTGTTCATTAATTGTGTCATTCACTGAGAAAAATCTGGCAATAGAGACCGTCAACTTCCCAAATATGGTTTGAGTCACGTACTGTCATAGTTGTGGTTCGACTTCACTCAACGAAATTCGAAGAGTACACAAGCTTATGTTCGTCACGGAACCAAATGCAAAAATTGTCAACGTCTGAACGTATGAATTCGATTTATCATCTGCGGCCACAATATACTCTTCACATGCAACGAAGCTCAGACGGTGAAGGAATGTAGAACTTTATAATTTCCTCAAGGCAACTTTGTATGCTCTACATCACTACTGGCAAACGTCTGTTTGGATGCACACATCTTGCATCTGAATTTCAGATAGACCCACCTTTTATTGTACCGATACAGACTCAGTTTTTAAATCAATTTAAGCTTATCAGTCCATCTGCCTGTCTGCCTGTCATGTTTTCCTACGTTCAACTTATAGCCCGTAAATTTTGACATTTTCATGAAATTTGGTACACCGATCTGTTTTGGCCCAAGGACGAACGCCATTGAAAACGATTCGAATCATTTTTTCGACCACTTCCAATATATGGCTTAATTTTGCAAAACTCTTTATGTGAATAATTCTATCATGCGAAATGGTGCAGGTATTTAATAGCGGGCCGTAGCCCACTGTAGTTCTTTTGTTTCCATTTTTATATCTATCACCAAAAGATGAAACGCCCAGGAGAAAGCATCGGAGACCCCAGAGAGTATATATATTTTTGATCAGTATCCAATTCTAAATCGATTTAATCATGTCCGTCAGTCCGTATGTGCAATATCTGTTGTAAACATTTTTCGGTACCACGTTAGCTGAGAACACCTCTGTTTTTCAAAAGGAATAAAAAATTGGTTTTCTGTTCATTACTAATAAAGTATGGCAGATAAATGTAAAAAAAGTTTGAATGCATACTCTATGGGCGATGCTGCAGGACCCTTATGAAAATGGAAAAATTGACCATGCCTACCCAACATAATACTGTATCAAAATGTAATTTTTTTAATACACTTAGAAAGCGCAGCAACAAGCTTTAAAAACCCCATAAAGTACATAAAATCTTGGCCCGTTTCAAATTTGAAGTACTCCTAAACATACTCGTCTATTCGTACGCCCATCTGTATGTCTGCCCTACTTGAGCTTTTACCCTTGTTTTAGTGCAGAACGACTGACGCAATTCCCTATTTTGAGTATCTTCCAATAGCTCTTTTTTGTCGCTTTGATTACCGCGACTAACCCATAAACTTTAATTACTAGATGCCTGCATAACTTACAAGATTGTTGTGTTCATTATTCCCTCATTAAATGATAGGCTTCGAGAAGTTGAAAGTCTAAATGGTAGTAAAATATTAAAAATTCCTTAGAAAGCAAAAAGATATGTTTACGACAGCGTTGACCTTATCGAAACCTCAAAACCTATTTATTTTGAATAAAATAAGAAATAATTTTCTAGGCAAACTATTATTATTTAGGTAAATTTTTAAAGTAAAACAATGTCCAATTAAATGTAATTACATTTATGTAAACAAGTCTTTCAGTTATTGTTTGCAACATTATCATTAATTACTGAAACTCATCGCGCGAATTTGTAATTAAAATATTACAAAATGTTGCAGTGTATGCGCGCACGCATATCATCTCAATTACCATTAACATCATGTAAAATATGCATGTGCATGTGTCCATAAAAATATTTCCATCTTTTAATATTTATGTCAATTGCAATTTATAATTATGCCAAAATACATAAATATTTGCATCCAAGAATAGTCAGTCAGTCAGTCATAAATAACAAACGAACTCAAATGTAAATATAAACCATACAGAGCAAAAGAAGAAGAGAGAATAATCAAAAGAAACGAGTGAGTAAAATCCTGAATATTGATGTGCGCTCCATATTAGTTAATACTACATAGCGTTTATCCCTAAATGAAAATTAATTAAAATTTAATTATCAGTAAATTCACAAATTACTCTTCGCACGCCCGCGAGTTTACCATTTTTTATGTAATTTAAGCGTACATTTCGTAAATATATCCATAGAGAAATATGTATGTCTATATGGATATCTATACTTTTGTAAGTATACATGTATGTGCATTTATGCATAAATATAGTGAGAATATGTTCACCAAGGTGTTTCAATTTTTTCTTCCTTTTTTTAGTTGTTCACTTTAATTTCCGTTACTCAAATTGAAAATTGGGAATAAAACCCAAAAAAGTGAAACTTTCTGCCCTTTCTGCAGAAAGAATAACGCGTATAATATACCGGTTTTACTGCAATTACTGTAGTTGTTGTTGTTTTTAACGATGTATCTGAATATCAATCTGTTAATACTCTTTTTTAAATGATGTATGCACGTATTTACAACTTGCGAATTTAAAACCGTGGTGTTTGCCTGGCAAACGCATGATTACGAAGGGTTTATTTACATATTTCTGCTCCATTGACTCACATAGGGTTCTCTCTCTAGTCCCTGTTTTATATACGCAAATTTTTCTGAGAATATATATACATATGAATTGCGAATGTATGTTCATTGTGGGAACCGTCAGAATTTCATGGTAAATCGCTTTAGCGTTCATATGCTTGCGTGTAATAAAGATGGCTTTCAGTAACTAAAAGCAACACAATTCCATTGTAGAGAGAGAGGTAGTGGAAAATTAAACTCTTAAACGAAGTGAAAATTGATTTGAGCATTTCTTTACAAGCTTTGCGAGGCATTAATCAGGTGGGAATTTGGAAATCGTGTTGATTAAGTTCCATCTGACATGGAGAACTTTCAACAATAACTTAAATTATTTAAATAATGCGTAAACACGTTTGGGAGATGATTCAAGGTAAACATAAATTTGAGAATTTTCTGTTGTCACTTGATTTCGAATTTTTTTTTTTTTCAAATTTTTTCATTATGGTGTTCGTTACTGGTTGAGTGAGGTCGTCTTCAACTTGCGTTTTGTAACAAAATGTAATCCTTTAGGTTAGCAAATATGGTCGATGATACTCATTGAGTGTCATTCGCTTAAAAATTACTTTATTAAAAAAAAAGTGTTGCATTCCTTCTCAACAAGACAAGAGACAACATGTTTCATATGCTAACCTTCAGTCAACCTACATTATAACATTCTCAGCTATTTCTGCTTTAATCTAAAAGATTATTTTCCAATATTTTTCTTTGGATTTTGTACATGTTTTCGACTTCAGTCAGTGAAAACGAGACAAGTGTTCAACAATTTTTTAGACACATGTTCGCGTTTTCCATTAAAAGCTCCTCATGGAACTTGGTTACAAACGGCACAATTTGTTGCGTTTCTCGATATTATTGTTTTCATTACAAAAAGTACACAAAAAAAGGAACTCTCGAACTCAAGTAATATAAATAATTTTCCTTTGAAAACAAATTAATTTACATTGCGATGTTGAAGAGAAACGACTGCACAGCATACATTTTGTAATTAATGTAAAAGTAGGACTTCTCAATACACAATTGTTAGATACTTTGCATATAGTTTATTATTTTTACTGTCCGAAAATATGACTTACATTTTGATTTTTTCAAGATGACTAACATTTATGATTTTAATTAAATGAAATAATTAAAAAAAAAAGAAAACATTGAATTTAAGAAGTACGCGCTCAACTTGGTAGCTATTTTATTCTATATCCTTGGACTCTAAAAGACGATATCTATTTTAAGACTATATTGAATGCAAATTACGGCAATTTCGCGCCTTTCTTTAATATGTTAGCAAATTTTTCACAAATCCATTACCATAATTAGGCAACAGTTATTTTATTTTGATTTAGGAAATTTTTCCTAAAATTCAACAACTTTTCTTGCAATTCTACATTTGTTAACAATAATAGATTTTCTTTTCATTTATCGAAAGAACTCTATATTTCCTTATTAGCGATACTCGTCGTATTATGCTACTTGTCCTTACCTTCGTTAACGATGAGTACGAAAAGAGAAGAAAAGTAGAATTTAATCGAATTGTTTGCAGATGCGAAACTATTTTCGGATAAACAATTAACAACATTTTTTAGAGCCTTGTAACCCTTTTCGATTAAAGAACCTATAACTGTCTTAAAATAAGTCCTCTTGGTATATACCTGAAGAAATACATTGAAGATTTTGTTATAATAGAAATTCCTAGTCATAGATCAAGTTTCGTTTCGCACTCAATTTTTTCAGATCAATTACTTTAATTTTTTCGACTTTAAACTCTCCTATAACTAGTGGACAGACGGACAGGCGGATTGTACAAAAGTGCGTATGTATTTACTTCCGATTTATAATATGATACATTTCAACATAAATAGATGCGATTTCATCACGAATGCAGTCCTTCAACAAACCAGAATTATAATCTCTTTTTGCCTTTTCCATCTTTTTAGCCCTTGACTTGTGGACACGGTAGAAATGAAAGAAACGCATTCATTACAGAAAGAAGAGTAGAGAATTTTTATGCAAGACTTAGACGGCTTCAAAACATGACTGCAGAATGCCCGGTTCCCTTAAAAACCGATGGTGTTGAGAGGTACACAAATATCACTATATAAACTTAAAAGGAGCAAAAGCAAATCGGACACCATTCCAAACAGTTCTTAAATTTTAACATCTTAATAAAATAGAAAAACCAACAATTTGTAAAATTTTATTTTCAATTTTTATAAAGCAATGATTTCCTTACTCTTAGGAAGAACAGATTAAAACATTATGCGCGGGCATATCCTACCCCATTTCGTCTAATAGAATTCTTCACTCACTTTTCTCCTAACATTCCAACCAAATCTTATCCATTGTTGCTACTTTGACCAAAAAATAACACAAATATTTAACCAAATTTGCGCGTATATCAAATATCAGGAGTACTTTATCCAAAAAAGCCTAAGGAGCTTTTGGTGAACGAACTTTGTTGGAAAGAAATGCTTACACGTAGTATGAACAAAAAAGAACGGGAAAGAGTTGAAAGCGGAGAGCGTCCCGAACGATCTTCAATCTGAAACGCGTCATACCTCGATTGGTACCGAAAACACTCAGAGCGTCGCGTTAAAATTTGTGAGATGATTTCTGACCATCAGTCGGTCATGAAATGCATTAATGAGGGATGTGCGACTTTGATCTACGCATTCGACCCAGAAACAACCAATCGAACGGACGAATATAGTGCAAAAGACGAGCCAACAACGAAAAAACCGCGAAAAAGTCGCTCAAAAATCAAGTTCACGTTAACATATTTCTTCAGTTATCGCGGCTCTTCGCACTATGAATTTCACCCGTTGGGCCAAACTATTAGTAATGAATATTATTTAAATATAAGGATCACTTTAAAGACGCCGAAACAGATTTAAAAAAGAAAAAATTAAATTGGTCTTAGTTTTTGAACACAATAACATATCAGGGGCAAGGTGAGCAATCTAGACCCAATTTTAGAAAAATAAATTTTTTTGTCAAATTATTTCTTTTTTGTTACTATAATAAACTGAAAATTAGAGAATTGGGCCGAAAACATGAGCTGACATTGTCCAAATTTAGTAAAATTAATTTTCTTTACAAATTCTTCGTCACGTATTTTCGTCATCAGGTATTATAAATAAGAATTTTTTGCCATATAACGGCTTACATTTCATGAGAACCCTTTAATGGATTGAAGCTCACGAAATAGACCGAT